>VDFB02282597.1:0-123279 GCA_007258455.2 Sequoia sempervirens | reverse complement strand
AATTTTTGCAGTTAAATTCTAGCAATAAGGTTTCATGGGAGTTTGGATCACTCACAGTGGTAGTAGATCTCTTGTAGAATTGAGGTCTTGCAGTGTTAGTCTTGTATGGTTGGCTAGTGTTGCCTGCAGTTTGGATCACCCACAGCAGTATTGGATCTCTTGTAGAATTGAGGTCTTGCAGAGTTAGTTGTGTATGGCTGGCTATTGTCACCTGCAGTGACCTGAGGAGGCAATTTTGGCTCTCCCACACAATGAGGTCTTGCAGAGTTAGCCTTGTGGTTGGCTACGATCACATGCAATGGTCCAAAATGTGGTCTTGAATCTTTCACACAACAAGGTCTTGTAGAGCAAGGCTTGTGTCTGGCTAGTAGGCAGTGTTATATCTCCTACATGAACAAGGTCTTGCAGAGGACATGTTGAGAGTGGCAGTCTTGAGGTTGGTGACAACCCAAAGTAGAGGCCACCTATTGTGGTAGTGAAAGGCTATTGTGGTTGGCTATTATGAAGGCTGATGGGATATCTATGAGTAGAGGAAGACACAAATACATCAGTGAAGGTTGCAGATTGGATATGTGGCTCCAATAGAGGATGGATCATTGGCAGTAATACAGGGCACTCTGAAGTAGTGCTCTGATTTGTGTGATAGGGCACATGGTGTGGGCTGGTTTCCTTGAGGGTCTGTAGAAGTCTATAAGGTAGCATGTAACAGTTAGAAGTTTGTGGCATCCAGACAGAGAAAGGGATAATTGTTATGGTCTTGTAGAGTTGGCAGAGATTTGGACCTCTGCAAGAGGTCATCTAGAGGATAGTTTGTGAACAGCCATCCTGGATTTGTAAGAGCCCAAAATAGAAGCTGGGACACAGTGTGTCCTTGAGAGAGTGAGTGCCATTGAGAGAAGTGGGTGAAGTGTGTAAACTGTGATGTGTGGAACACAATAGAGTAGATGCTATTGGATGTAATAATATTCCATTCTGTTAATAAATAATTGTCTGATTTTCGCAAATTCTTATGTGCAGGGCTTGTACTGGTTTCATTGTGTGATTCTGATGGCTGACTTTTAGAGATGCTACATGCATGTTATATGAAAGAATATTGGTAAATTGTCCCATCATCTTCCTTCACTTCTTGTGGTCTTTGCTGAGCAATGATTCAAAAGATTCTCATGTTCTCTCTTTGTTTGACATTTGAGATCATTTGAATTGACAAAAAGCTGATATGGAGGATTACATGTCTCAAGATGGTGCTTCATTTAGTT
Source organism: Sequoia sempervirens (assembly GCA_007258455.2). NCBI lineage: Eukaryota > Viridiplantae > Streptophyta > Pinopsida > Cupressales > Cupressaceae > Sequoia > Sequoia sempervirens. The sequence goes on along the minus strand of VDFB02282597.1, from coordinate 122,023 downwards.
TGACCTTGTTTTATAGGACATACAAACTCTTAATACAGTGCTCTGATAACATTGTTGTGGATTTAATGAGCAATCTAGTAGGCAACTCACTAAATTTCAGGTACTTAATAAGTTGTCAAAGGAATTAAATAAAGCAAGGGAAATGAACATAATAAACTTCTATAGTAATACTATTAAATGAAGTTTTATTGAAAGCGAGTAATTTACATGAAGGTAGCAATTTCTGAGATGAGCTATGATGCTGTAACACTGATTTTTATATTTGTTGACAATTATCCTATAGTTATTTTCAAGAGGAAAGGAATAGAGTATAAAGCTTCTGGAAAAAGTTGTGTGCATTTAATTTTTCATCACACATTTTTTTCCAGAAGTTTTCTACTCTATCTCATGGACTGTGAAAACCTCATGTTCATCAGGAAAGGAATGAAAACGTGTTGACAAAAACTCATAAAGATAAGATTTCATTTTCCTAATTTTTTCTTAAAATTTCTTAATTTTTGTAATTTGCAACTTTCAGACCTTTTGGAGTGGTTTTCAGGGTTGAATTATGACTATATACGTCCCAGGATTTCTGATTATTTTCAAGAGGACCTTTTTGAACGATAGTTGCAGAGTCTTGGCTTTGACAAGGTGAAGTACTAGTTTTTACTTTTTAATATTCAGTGAAACCATTTTCTTGAACTGCCACATGGATCATTAAATCCCCCATTTAAATTTCTGGTTATTGAACATTAATAATATACAAAAAGGAAATAATGTTTAAGTATTATTTATTTTAATTTTTAATCCTTTAAGTATGGAAAATATTTTTCCTTTTGAATCCAGGTTTCTGATTAAATCTTTGGGAGGGTATATTTTTTTATTGCACTAACCTCCCAAAAGAATTCATGATTAGTAAAATCTCCTTTCATTGAAGAGTTCAACAACAGATTATTATAACTTTAAACGTCCATAATTTGTTTTTTTTTAAAGATCATCTCTTCTAAGCTTTGTTAAAATTTTGGTATCATTTAAAATTTTAAAGCAGTCAATTAATATTCAAGGGGTAAGCGCTTTTGACCAGAGCTATGAACTGGATACAACCATTCAACAATAACACCCCAACGGGGTTTGAACCTTCGTGGCAAGAACAACAATGCCACCTATAAACCATCACACCATGCCAATACTGGCAAGCAGTCAATTAATATTATCCAGCAAGGGGTTTAATTATTAATTTACAAAAACTCTTCATTTGTAATACTGGCTGGGATTTATCATAATATGTACTTTATAGGATGCAATAAAATGCTGTATTGAAACTTGTGTTATATATTTAATAAAGTCAAATTTCTTTTTAATTTGGCCTCCTTTTATGATGGACATCATCTTAATGATTCTCAAACTATAATCAAAAGTGGCAGCGATGATGACGACAACTAATTTTATTATCCTTTAGGTCAACATGGTTTGTAGGACTTATCAAGTGCATTACCTGTCAAGAAGATTTTTACTATCAAAACATGTTTACTTGTTCAGAAGATTGTTAATATCAAATTGTGTTTTTGTTTAAAAAGATTGATTCCAAGAGAGTGCAGTTGGAGGATAATGTCTGTGAACTTTATTTTAGAACAGTAAGATTGTATCTTGAAAATATTTTTGTAGCTCTAATCTCATTATATAGGTGTAAGGAAAAGGAAATGTGTTTCATCTTCTATTTCATTGAAGTTACAAATCTTACAGATTTTTCGTTTCCAAGGCCTCTTAAGGGCAGTCCATTTGCTGATTTCACCAAATAATTAGTGTGTGTTCTTAGTTTTCTGACCATGATTCTCTTTTTTAGGCCTTTTACCTTATGTGGGTAGGTAGGTGTGCTCTAGCTTAGGTTTTGATGATATTGGTACAGTTTGACAATTTCAACTCTTTGTGTGTGTCCTAATGTTTCCATAATTCATCAAGTCTTTTTGCCGACCTTGTTTTAGTCATAAATGGTTAAACAAGATTCTTGGGCAATTATGAAGAGTGTATAAAGCCCTAGCCATGTCAACTTATATTTCTATAAAATTTAATGTTTAAGCTTTGAAGACATCACTCTGTATTGGTAGGATGTGTTCAATTTTAAAGTTAGTGATGATAAACTACTTTTTCTTTGCTCAAATATGTCCCAAGTTTCTTGAGATATGATACTTTCCCACACTGCACAACCATAGAGAATGATTGGTGTCACTAGGCTATAGACTAATGCTCTTGCTTTTTTAAATTCCCAATTCTAGAGTTCAACATCTTTGGAGTTGTTTTCTCAGCCGAAATAAAATTTCCAATTTTCAGTAGCAAAATTGTAGCTTGTTTTTTAATTAAATAAAGGTCTAGCTATATATATAGATTCTTTATATAGTTTTTTAAAATGTTTAATTAGAATATTTTTTCTTTCTTATAAAGTTCAATTAATGAAAACGCATATGGGAAGAAAAAAAGATTTTTATTTGGTCCTACCTGAGATTTGAGTTATGCTTTTCTTTATAAAATTGATGTGAAGGGAACTACCCAAGGAAGAAAACAGTGGCACATCTTATTTGTTTTACAATATAATTATGGCTCTGCTTTTTAGGTAGAATAATGGCACCACTTTTCAAGGAAATGTAGTGGCGCCACTTTTCCATTATTTCAAGGTAAATTAATGGATTGACTAGTATAAAGAAAACAGTGGCTGAAATATATATTGTAATTTTTTCTTGACAACCCAAAAGTTATTCTTCCCATGGGTCATAAGGAAATAATTTTTCTTCTTATAAAAGTAAATTAATGAAAAATGTTTATGAAAATAAAAGCATTTTTATGTTATCCAACCTTAGATACTAGTTAGCTTTTCTTAGTAAAATTTATTCCATTCCTGGATATGAAAAGGCAACTACTAAAGGTAAGGAAGAAAAAAGTGGTGCAACATTTTCTTTGTTTTACAATACAATTATGGCTCTGCTTTTTTGATCTGTAAACTGAGAAGATGTTCCCCATCAGTTAATCAACAAAGGGTATCTAACCTTGTAGCATTTACAACACACCTCAGAAGTGTTTCTCAGAATGTAAATTCAATCACCAACACAATTCAAACATCACTTGCAGTATGAAAATCATAATAAAAATGAACCAATACTGGAAACATAAGGAGAGCACATGACAATGACTAAAACATAAGAGTTTACAGTTGGCTATTGTTATGGGCTATTTTGTAAAGAATTTAAAAAAAATTAGACTTGACAATTGGCAAAATTTGAATTTTTTTTGTAACATTACATATGATTATCATGATCTTCAAAAGGTACACGTATTATAAAAAATTACTACAGCTTTTCAAAGAAATAGCTTATAAAATACATTATTGATGCTTAGATTTTTGTATGCCACTATTCCTTATGCTATTTTTTTTGTCCAAATGAGGAGTGTGTGTGATATGCATATTGAAATAATCAGTTATGAAGCATATGTTTTGCCGTATTTATTTTGGCCATTACAGAATAAAGTTAGAAAGACATTCAAGTAGTTAATGATGAAATATTCTGGAAACTAAATCTTGTACATGTTTTCTTGAAGCAGGTCATTTGCTGATAATATGCTCAAATTATTTACCGAGGAAAAGGTTTTAGGAACCTTAATCTAAAGTTCAGCTTACTATTTCCTGAAGCACTTGTATTGGTTACCTTCTTTCTATGGCCATTAGAAATTGCCTGCACATGTTGATGGCTCAATGTACAGTGTTAACCAAAAAAGTGCCTACAATTTTCTAGATGCATTGCTGTCATTGGAAGCAAGTGGTGATCGATATCTAGTTTCAGAACTGTCATAGACATTATATGATTAAATCTGCTCAGAAATTGTAGGTATGTCTGGTTTGATTGAGGGGCTTCCAGATGCAGTGGCTCTTCAGTGTCTAGCTCGTGTGCCATTCATATTGCATCCTCAACTCCATCTGGTTTGCCGTGCTTGGCGTTCTGCATTAAGTAGCCCCGGGCTTTTCAAGGTGCGTGAAGAAATAGGAGCCACAGAAGAGTTTCTCTGCGTGAGTGCGTTTGAGCCAGAAAATATATGGCAAGTTTATGATCCTGTCCGTGAAATGTGGATGACTATTCCTCCACTGCCATCCGAAATCAAGCACTTGACAAACTTTGGGGCTGTGTCTGTTGCTGGGAAGCTGTTTGTTCTGGGTGGAGGTAGTGATGATGTTAATCCAGTGACAGGTGACCATGGAGGTATTTTTGCAACTGATGAGGTGTGGGCATATGAACCTGTGTGTAGAAAGTGGATCAGACGAGCTCCAATGTTAGTTGCTCGAGCAATGTTTGCTTGTTGTGTACTTGATAGACGTATTATTGTTGCTGGTGGATTTACTAATTTAAGAAAATCTATTTCCAACGCTGAGATATATGATCCTGACAAAGACATTTGGGAACCCATAGCTGAACTAGAACATACTCATAATTCCGCATGCTCTGGTTTTGTATTTGAAGGAAAACTACATGTATTGCATAAGGGCTTGTCAAAGGTACAGATATTTGAGGGCTCTGAGCAGGGATGGACAGTGAAAGATTACGGTTGGCTGCCAGGGCCAATGGCAATTGTGAAAGGAGAGCTTTATGTAGTCAGTAATGGTTTGATTATTCGACAACATAAGAATCCAGAGTCGAGAAAATATATTGCTACTGCACCTTCTTGTACGGGTAGGATAGGGTTTGCAATGATAGGAATGGGACATGATCTGTATGTAATTGGTGGAGTCATTGGTCCTGGTCGATCAAATCATGAAATAGAGTCACTTTCTGATGTTGATGTTTTACGCATAAAAAATGAGCGACATGTGTGGCATCAAGCAACACGTATGAACCGATGTCATGGCACTGTAGTTGGATGTACTATACTGAGAATCTAGTTTGGGAAGGAGCTGAAAACTGTTGAGTGTCTTCAAGATCTTATGTCCACTGTAATATCGGATTTGTGAGTGTGACTTTCAAGATGTTTCAGCTAGTGATTCAGTTTATGAAGCACGAGATGTAATCTTGCCATTCATATAGTGCTTGCAAAATGTAGGTCAATGGGATTCGTATTTGAAATTTCAATGAAGTCTATACAAATACGAAAGATATATGACTGTTTGAAGTTTCAGCTTTGTTATGTTTGAATGTTTATACTTGGGTATTCAAGAGGGGAGAACATTTAGGTTTGCTTTCTTCTAAAGGTTAAAGACTCACCTTACGCCTTCTAGTGTGGTGTTTGTGTTGTCAGCACGTTAAATCACAATGAAAACTATTCAGATCTTGAAGACATATAACTTGAATTTCGTAATCACCTTAAATGTTCATGACTTAATCTTTTAGTTCTTTTGTCTAACACGAGATACTGTACAATCTTGAAATGCTATGTTTACAAAATCCAACATTTGCCAAGAATGTTTGTTCTTCATCAACTCTCTCAGCTTTGGGGAGTGCATATGGAATACTTAGGTTAACACTTATAATTTGGAGACCATGAAAGTTGAAGCTTTCGAGGAAACATACTGTAGTTTTGGGGTGCATGATTTCTATCAATCTGTACTGATGTGAAATTCGGAATGGCACTATGGAGTGTTCTTGTCATACACTTTTGAAGAAAGATGTTGCCTTTACTACAGCAAGTTCACTGCCAATCTTAGCCAATACTAAGTTTATTATAGGTTGTATGATTTTTTTATACATTATGTCAGCTGATCATCCTATGTAAAGCTAGATTGGTTGATTGGTTAAACTTCCAAGGGTCTTTGTGGTGATTGCGTTTGCAGCATTCCTAGCACCAATTTATGTAGGGTTTTCTCTTAACACTGGATTTGGCTGCTAATTTTGGTGGCCTGAGTAAGACCTTTGAAGCCTGATTCCTGATTCCCATTTTGGGTGTAGCCTATTGTAATTGCTTCCATGAATCAAGCAGAAAAGGAGTTCAATGTTTGAGGTTTTATGTAGTAGTTGAAATGTGCCCGAGGATTCAAGGACGATTTTATGATATATCAGGCATGAAAATTCACTGTTTCAGGCCATGTGTTGTAAGAATTCCCAAGCTGCTGCAAAATTAGAATGGAAAAGATCAATTTTGTGGGGTACAGTGATGGGGACACTATTTGCAAGTTGCTGCAATATTCCATTGTGTCACCTATTCCTTTGGGGATTTTGGGTCCTAAATGGTGTCTTTCTTCACATTCCTGGTAAAGTAAGAGAAAAAACAAAAGAAAACCATAAGATGGGAAGAAATGTGTAAAACAATTTTCTTAATATGTCTTTAGATACTCTATTTTGTATTGGGTCTTCAAATTCAATGGAGCCTTGAGATTGGAACGTCTCCTTGGTTTTATTTATCTAAATATAACAAGTTGTGAAAACTTCATTTTTATATAAAAAAAATATATGACAGTCAATGCTAATAAATTTATATAATACGTTTATTTGTTAAGCTCACATTTCAACTTTTCTTTTTATGCTGAATTTTTTTTTGACCAACTTCTATATTAATCTTTTACATTCAATCTCTCCAAAACATTTCACTTCACTAGTCATTAAAGTTTTTTCGTTAAATAATGTTCTTGTCATTATGTCTATTGCCTATCTTGTGATCCAGTTTGTCCCCAAGGTGTCTGGAAATTATAAGAGGCATTGGTAAAGAAAAGTTTTCATATAACAGTTGAATCCATGTGTTTAAGAAATAATCTAAAGAATCAAAATCACATCTGTCAAACAATGACCAGCAAGCTAAACTGCGTAAAAGGTGACTTAAGTGTGCTTTGAAATTGAAAGGCAAAAGCCTCACATGGCTGTGTTATGTGCACAGTACTGGCTTCTCCAGTGGGTGGATTTTTTGCATTGAAAGTTAGGAGTGCTTTTATTTCTTAATTTTTAGACGAAATATTTATAATAACATAATGACATGTTGGTGTATGCCTCTCTAGGAGGTGTTTGATATGCACTTGCTAAAACATTTATAATTCTTCAAATAAAAACCTCGTATCTTTAATCTTTTTTGTCTTCATTGGTTGTGGTAGATGCACTTGATCTATGTCTGAATAACACATCGAATCGCATTGACTTATTTAGCTCATTTATAAAATTCAATACAGTTTCAGTACAAGCCTATAATAAGTGACTTAACCTGCAGTGTAAGTCTTTGGCTTTCATTGTGTAGTTTAACTTACAAGCTAACTACAATGCAAGTTATATCAAATTTTATAACCGAATTCAACATTATAAGAAAGCTTTTCCATTATGGCTACATTGCTATAGATTGGATGTTGAAGGGGCATGAGCTATTCGAGTGCTCATGACAGTTACTTTTAACAATTCCAACTTTGTATTGTAGATTGTTGTTGCTAGGTGCTAACAAGCAATTTCCAATGTCTACAATTCTATGTTGTCAAATTAATATTTGATATATCCAAACTTCATTGTTTGTGTTGCTAATGGTATGTTTTGATTTAGAGCGAATAACTAATTGTTTTATATTTTGCACTTTGGTTCTAGGATATTGCTTAGAGGATAAGGAATCATATGCATTTATTGGTTTTCCTATGTCCATTTGAATCTTATTAAGATTGGATTTGGTTTTCACCATTAGAGAAACCCTTAAAGTTCATTCAGATAGTGTTTCCAATATAGTAGAAATTGAAACCTTTAACTAGATAGTCGAGTAGTTGTGCTAGACATTCCAAAAGTGGATTATAATTCTCTCTTTTGTCGTTGGACCAACTTTCATTTAGTCAAACATTATGTTAACTATGTAGTTTGCATACATTTTCTCCATTTGGATTAGAAAGGCAAATAAAATCTCCAAAGATTTTTTCAAATTCGAGACAAAGATGAGTGTATTCTATTCTCGCTCTTAATGAATGTTTGTTTGGGCTTTCCTCCACATTCTTTTCAACATAATATATACATTATGTTAAGTTTGGTAGTGTATTTGAACTAGACATTTAGTTGCCAATGAATATAATTATACCTCACCTATGTTAAATTTATTGCATTTGAAGTTGAGTAATTGTGTTGGAATGTTACTATTAGGATGTGTGAAAATCGGAATATACTTCTCTCTCTCATTAGATGGTCCACTTTCATTTAGTTAAAATTTATGTTAAAGAAGAATTGATGAAAACATTGTATTTGTCTTACATTTTTTTTATTTATATTAGAAAGAAATAGAGGATCTCCAATAAGAATTTCTCAAATATAGGCATATTTTTGGTATATTATATTCTTGCTCTTAAGTAATGTTTGTTTGAGTTTTACTGTTAGCGTAATCATTCATTAACTAATAATTAATTAATCTTTAATTTATTAGTTTAATTTCACTTTATGCATTTAAGTAAAAACTTAGGAGTACTTTTTTCTTTTTTTGGTTTGAGCTATTATTAGATCATTTTGTCTCATCACATGTGATATTGACACTTGTCATAATCTTATCCCTTTTTCATTTAAGGTGTGCTCTTATATGCATTCTCCTTCATTGTGACTCTAAGCAAATAATCTTTGAAGATTTATTCTGTAACTTCTTTCTTGTTGAGGAAATAAAAAATCTTTGTTTACAACTCTTGTGCGTGGAAGGTGTTCTTGTTTGTTGTTTGATCCCACATCTTGTATGTTTTTGAAAATCTAACATTTACACCATGTTGATCCCAACATAATATGTACATTATCCAAGTTTGGTAGTTTATATGCAACAAATATTTGCACATCAATGAATATAGGTTGTTGCTTTCCTAGAATTATGTAATCACCACTTAAGTTCACCTCTAAATTTATAGTGTAGGGTTTAAAAGTAAAGTCGATTTGGGTTTCAAATAGTGGATCACATATTTACATTTTATAATATCAATTATGATAGTGATGACATAGAACTTCCTTTAGACCAAATTTACAAATGAAGGAAGAAATAAGTCTTTTGATAATATTATAAATTTCACTTTCTAAAATCATTTATCATTTTAGCCTCTAAGGAAATTATTTAAATAGTGGATCACATATTTACATTTTGTAATATCAATTACAATAGCGATGACTTGGAACTTCCTTTGGACCAAATTTACAAATGAAGGAAGAAGTCTTTGAGATGGTTATTGAATTTTTATTTAATGCGTAGGTTCTCTAAGGAAATTAAAAATAGTTTTCTTGTTAAGCAATGCTTTTCAATTTCACCTATTCTTTTTAAGAGATTTACATTGATTGGCTCACAAATTTTAAGAAAAAATTCTATATATTTCATGGAAGTTGTTTCCTTAGCAAGTTTTGTTCCAAATTCTTTCTATTGACAATGCAATTATCTAATTCTACTCCAAAGAGATTATAAAACCATGTGATTCCTTAGGTCAATCATGCAGTCTTAAGGAGCTGCTTGGGAATCATTGAAAAACTAGGGTCACAACCTTACAACATTGTTGATGTCTTCTTAATGCTTCATATATCCTTTAGGAATTAGGAGATTATAAAAATATATTCTTAATAAGTAGAATGCTTTGGTCCTTTTAGCATAAGTCATGTTTGAAGGCTATCCATGAATGGTTGTAATTGAAGAGATGGCGATTTTAACTCTACTTTCAAGATGGTCCATTCAAAATGAGATTTCTTTAAAGTTTTGTTGGGAAATGAAGGCTTGGTTGAGTTTTTGCTTCTCATCTTTACACTCTTTTTTACTTTGGTGTTTTCCCACTTTACACCAACATTGATTCCTATATTTGATGTGTGCCTTTAACTTGAAGAACTTCCTATATTTTTATGGCATCAAATAATATATTCATTTTGAAGGTATTTTGTTAAGACATATTGATGATTTTGTTATAGTACAATAAATATCTTTCTACTCATAAGATCTTTGATCATTATAGTGCCAATAATGAGGAAACACTCATTTGGATTATTCTCCATCCATGTTTTTGATAAGATAAACTGTAAACCTGAGCCCCAACCCTTTTACAAAGCAATCTTGTAGGTTGAGAAGAACTAAAACCAAAGCCCCAACCCTTTTACAAAGCAATCTTGTAGGTTGAGAACTAAAACCAAAACATGATAAAACATAAAACATGAATAATGAAAAATCCAATACAAGCTAACACATAGATAACCAACAAACAATGAGGTTGCCAAGACCAAAAATAACATGATGAAGCAACACCAAACCCAAAACTACCAAATCTCACACCCTTGACCCTATTGTGGGATTGAGATATATGTTTCATAAGACCTTTCTCATGTCTTTGGACAATAGTCCAAGAAACCTCATTATGAAAATTCTCAAATTAGGGAGAGAGAGGAGGGGTTCTCTTTGAAACCTCAATCAGGGACAACACATGAGAAGAGTGCTTGGTTGGGGAAGATGACTATCTAGTGGAAATTGCAACACCAACTAGAGGAGGCATGCCGACATCAACCCTTTAAAGAGGATCAACAAACACTAGAACAAGATCAATAAGAAACATGAGACACCACCAATGTATTTCCAAACAAGATCCCACCACAATCGCCACCAGGGTGTGTGAGACCAGATGCAAGATGTAGAACACCGTTAGTAACCATGCCATTAGATGATACGAAGACAAGCCTCGACACCAATCTTGAAGCAAGGATGTTAACAAAAGAAGAACCAACAGTTTCCCTAGGTGGATCTAGTACCACTTGACCATAATAATGAGAAATCTCATAATCATTTAAAAACACAACAATGAGTAGAAGCCAATGGGAAATGATTGAGGTAATACACCTGAAACAAAGAAAATTGGAACCCTAGGTCTAATGTGTAAACCTAGGATTCAAATGTTTGTTTTGTGTTATGTTTTTCTTATGTTTCATTAAGATGGAGATCAACAAGGTGAGTAGATTGATTTTCAACCATGAAGGTGAGCCAATCAGACTTGAATCTCCATCCTATTGCATCTTAGAATGGATTGGAATTGATTTACTATGATTAACCTAATTAGATTATATGACCTAATATGAAAATGCAATAATTTGACAATCAATTGACTGAAATAGTAACCTGCAGGTAGATTTGGGAAGTGTAAAGGACTGTGTACCTGTCCTAAAAAGATGGTTTTGATCACTATAGGAGGAAAAAGTTGGCCTAGGGTGTATGGGTCCTTGTATGCCTCTTTATCTCTATTTTTGAGGTTCTTTGATGATAGATCTGAACTTTTGATTCCTAGTTGCAAAGTTGTTGGAACACAATCGGATAATTTTGTAGGTGAGTTTCTGTGAATTGACAAGATGTAAGGCTTCAATTGCAATAATGAACAATTCGTCTTCAAGCTCCCTTCAATCCTCTTCAAACTTGAAATCCAAACATTCACAAAGAGAGGAAATGTTGGGCCATTTAGGGGCTTGCCTTAGTCAAACCTCATGTTAGTGTTTCCACTTCCACAATGACAATGTCAATGATACAAATGGATAAAAGATAGGAAGGAATGATGAATCAACAAAGTGCTGCAATTCACCACCCTTCAATGGCTTCCCTGAAGGATTGAAGTCATACACATCACTTCAAGGTCTTGGATCTTGCTTGCTTGAATTGCTTGGAGACCTACAACAAGGCTTAGCCTTCACAAACAATGATAAAAACACATGAACTCACATAAGATTTGACATGGTGTTAGGATCTTGAATTGCTGCAATAAAGCTTTGAAATGTTGCTCTTGACTTGCTCTTGATAGTGCTATTGATAATAATAATTTCTTATAAATTCTCCTTGATTTCAAATGATGCAATAACTAGGTATTTATAGGCATTTCTCTAATTTCCCGAGAATTAAATCCCGATAGCCGACATTTGTAATTTGTAATTTGAATTTTGAATGTTAAGGTGCCGACATTGACATCCAAAATTGGTCCCCAAAAAAATAGGGGGACCCATACGCCCTAGGGAAAATGGGTCCTGACCCTATTTTCCAGGACATTAAGTATCAAGGGTAAAATATCAATTGGATGCATTTGTTCAATGCTTACAATTTCTCAGAAAATGGTATAAATGGGCTATAAAATGCATAATTTAGGAAATTAGGGACCAAATTAGGCTCAATAATTTAGGGGGAGAAAAACCTAGTGTGAAATTATCAATGGTGTAGACAATTTATGACACTACATTTAGCTCCCACTTTAGTGAGAGTATGAACTTATGCTCAAACTCACATTAAAATAGAAAATCTATGTCAAGAGGGGTCTGATTGTCCAAATAATGAAGAGATAGTATGAAAATGAATCTAGGGGGGTGATCAAGCCCCCAAGAGCCAAGATCCTATGATAAGACAACATAAGCACAAAGGAGCACACACATGTATGAAATACAACAAGACAACATACACAAACATACATGTCAGAAAACATGAAGCATACACGATAAAAACACATGGCATGATGGAACATAAAGATGACAATAAAATGAAAACAAACATGATGTAAAATTGATGTAATCACGAAGAAGAAACACAAAAGACATACAACAAACACAAGGTTAGTACTAAAAGATTCAAGTCGGTAAGGAAGATAGACCTCAATCCTAAATTGTCTCAAATACCAAACATCGTCCATCAAATAAATGAATTCCCATGAGGATTAGCAAGTTGTGTTATGCCATATCACTCATGAGCTACATGGGTCTATTGACAAGAAAGCTATATTATGCTAGGTGTCCATGTAATATGATGGGTTCCACAAGGATAGCAAGGTGTGTTATGCAAGGTATCTCATGAAACACATGGCTCCAATGGAAAACAAGTTGTGTTATGCTTGGTGGCCATGTTAAAAATGGGTGCTCAAGTTCATGACCCAAAAAGCTTCGTTATGTTGAATCCATGAACTATCTTGCAACATCTTGCTTCAGAGAGCACATAAAACTCACCTCAGGGGGTGCATAAAGTTTAACGTCATGAGGGACAAATAAAACTCACCTTAGGGGGTGCATAAAGTTTAATGTCATGGGGATGAATAAACTCACCTCAGGGGGTGCACAAAGTTTAATGTCATGGAGGACAAAAAAAACTCACCTCAGGGGGTGCATAAATAATGACAAGATAAGGGCAAAACCTCAAGGGGTGTTATAATAACACCACCAAAAAAGGTGATTTATAAAAACAACAAAGGGGATTTTTCTCAATTCATGAAATGTCACACCTTAGGTCATATCACTCATGAAATCACCACCAATAGAGGACAAGTCGCCGAATAAAAGGACTCACACCTTAGGGAAGACTAGCCATATCATTACCACAAGGGGGAACATCATATGCCAAGAAAGGTCACACTCTTAAGGGATATCAAGCCTAATATCAACACCAAAGAGACACTCACATAGATCAAGAAGGCCACAGTTTGATTGACAAGGTCACACTTCCTAGGAGATGTATGCTATCATTACTAATAAGGGACCATTTCTTATGCTAGTAATGAGTAGGGGACTATATGCCCTCCCTTAAAATGTTAGTGTACTTGCTACACTAACTTTCTGAGGAGAAACAAAGGGATCCCTTGCTAAAAGGAGTGCACCTATCACAAGGATACCTAACCCCTTGTCCCCAAGTGTAGGGACAAAGATGAGCCAAAATGGATTATGATATGCTACTCCTTACAAAATAAAAGGTGATTGCATAAAGCTAAGTTTATACCCTCATGGATGGTAGTGATTATTGTGTGATACTTCAACTACCACATGGAAAGGAGAAAATAAATAAATTTTAATCTATCATACATTCAGTTTGATCCCCATAAGGATCAAATTCTCTTAATTTCCTCTTTAAAGCATGACATTCGTCAGAAAGATGTCCAAGTATTCTATGATATGCACAATAAGAGGTACTTGTACTCTTTCCTTTCTAATATTCTCGATCATATATGGGTGGTAATGCAATGTATCCTAGTTTGAGAAGTGTTTCTAAGGCCCATTTAGTCTTGGTTGTGGATGTAGGAATTGTAACTTCTTAATAGGACCATGGACTTTGTATTTCTTGGTTGATGGGACAAATTTTTGGTGTCAAAGATGGAGGATATTGGCACCCTATTTCTTTAGTGTCTTCCGATGGTGTTTGTTCCAAGAGAGGATGGATTTCATGTTCATTTTTTATGTCACATCCTTGTTTTCTTAAGATTCTAAAGCCTTGGCCATAACTTTGTTCCAAGTTAATGGGAATGTTTGTAACTTTATGATCATATGATTAGAGGTTGGTTGATGTGCTTTCCTTGTGATTTTTATTGATAGGTATCTCCATGCACATTGGTTGAGGTATTCTTTGTGAGTTACTTTTTGGATGTAATAAAGCAAACACTTTAAGTGGTGGTATGGTTGGAGGTGTTGATTGTTGATATGGGTGATTAGACCATTGCATTGAGGGATAAAAGGTTGCATTATTCCCAAGGTTGTGCAAAAATAGTATGTATGAATTCATTCATTCTCTCCTCATCTTGTCCCAATATTTCTACATCATGAGGACATGCATTAGGAGGTATCACCAAACACAACTTGAAACATCCACCAAAGATATTAGAGAAGTCAACATTGGAGCAAAACATTGAGCCATCATGATGATGCTTTTCACTAAGGCTTAGACTATTATGCAACAAGTTTTTGGAAGACAAACAATAAATTTGGAGAGAGTATCATGAGAATATTCTATCATAGAAATTTTGATCGAAAAGGAACATGAGGAAAGAGGTGCCCTAGGGCTTCTGTGTCTTGGGCAGGTTTTCCAAAAATTTAAAGTCTGACTGTGTGTGGTTCTACTTAATGCTTTTGAATCTACTTGCAAACAGTTTGAATAGCGAATATTTTTCTAGAATTTGCTCAATTTATGCCATGAGTTGATTCAAAATGCAAGTGTGCAACAAGGTTGAAAATGTTTCAACCAGTTTAATTGCAATTTTTAGATTTGAAATGATTGATTCTAAGATTCCAAGACCTAGAAATGATGATTTTTGATGCAAAATTGAAACTACACAATGTACTTTCTTTCACTTTTATGAACTATATCAAAGATGCCTAAATAAATGCAATTATGTATTCCAATTTAGAGATCTACAAACACAAATTGACTAAAGACACATAGACAAAAATGTGTGAAAAAGTTTGTTAATGCAAGTGTACAAGGATAGAGGCGCCCAAGGGCATCTAAGTCCTTGATAAGGGTTCTAAAAATTCAAAATTTAAATATTTATTATACTGTCTAAAGGTTTTTCTTTTGTGTGCAAACATGTCTGCAGTAAAGTTTTTTTTTCTCATAATTTGTTCAAATTAAGACAATGTGATGAAAATGCAAATATGAAACAATAAGTGATAATTGTGAATGGAATTTTGAATGTAGATCTGATATAAGTGATTGAAATAAACCCTAATGTAACCTATGATGCAAAATGATATGCATTTTTTTGAATTTTGTCTTTTATGATGTAGAAAATGAGAAATACAAAACAATGCAATGCAAAACTTAGATCTAGGATGAATTTCAAAAGGTATGTAATGTTAATAGGTTAGGTTGACCAAAATGAAACAAAGAAAATTGGAACCATAGGTCTAATGTGTAAACCTAAGATTCAAATGTTTCTTTTGTGTTATGTTTCATTAAGATGGAGATCAACAGGGTGAGTAGATTGACTTTCAACTATGAAGGTGAGCCAATTAGACCTAAATCTCAATAATATTTAGTCTTAGAATGGATTGGAATTGATTTACTATGATTATCCTAATTAGACTATATGACCTAATATGAAAAATGCAATAATATGAGAATCAATAGATTGAAACAGTAACTTGTGAGAAAATTTGGGAAGTGCAGAGGACTGTGTACCTATCATGAAAAGTTGGTTTTGATCACTATAGGATGAAAGTCCCCCTAGGGTGTATGAGTCCTTGTATGCCACTTTTATCTATTTTTGAGGTCCTTTGATGACATATTTGAACTTCTAATTCCCAATTGCAAAGTTATCAAAACATTGTCGGATAATTTTGTAGGTGAGTTTTCATGAATTGACAAGATGTAGGGATTCAATTGCAATAATGAAAAATTAATATTCAAGCTCCTTTCAATCCTCTTTGAACCTAAAATCTGTACATTCAAAAAGAGAGGAAATGTTGGGCCATTTAGGGGATTGCCTTAGTCAAACCCTATGTTAGTGTTTCCACTTCCACAGTGGCAATGCTAATGATACAAATGGATAAAATATAGGAAGGAATGATGAATCAACAAAGTGTTGTAACTCACCACCCTTTAATGGCTTCCTTGAAGGACTAAAGTCATACACATCATTTCAAGGTATTGGATCTTGCTTGCTTGATTTCTTGAATTTATTGGAGACCTACAAGGGTTAGCCTTCGCAAACAATGATAAACACACATGAAATCACATAAGATTTGACATGGTGTTAGGATCTTGAATTGCTACAATAAATATTTGAAATGTTGCTCTTGATAACGATCTTGATAATAATTGCTCATAAATTCTCCTTAGATTTCAAATGATGCAATAACTAGGTATTTATAGGCATTTCTCTAATTCCCGAGAATTATAACCTAATATCCAACATTTGCAATTTGAATTTTGAATGTTAAGATGTCAACATTGACATATCCGAAATTGGTCCTCGATAAAAATAGGGGAACCCATGCACCCCAGGGCGAATGGGTCATGACGCTATTTTCCAATACATTAAGTGTCAGGGGAAAGTATCCATTGGATGCATTTGTTCAATGCTTGTAACTTCTTGGAAAATGGTACAAATGGGCTAGATAAAATGTATAATTTAAGAAATTAGGGACCAAATTAGGCTCCATAATTTAGGGGGAGCAAAACATAGTGTGAAATTGTCAAGGGTGATAATTCTATTATGCTACAACACCATATTATTCTATCCATGTTGAACTTCATGTTTCACTTACGTTATTTTAATTTTTTCTGATAGATCGATTCAATCAATTAGTACCTTTATTTGTTATGAAATTGGCCCTTTGATCCACACCTTTACTAGAAATATTTGTACATTTGAGCTAAATTAAGCATTATATATATATTATAGATTGTTCACAATCTTGGAGCAACACAACTCCAAAGACCCAATCTCAGAGACCAAAAGTTAGAACATCACTAGAATAGTATAACAAAGAAGTAACAATTATTTAATATAGGTCAGTTATAAAAGAACATCATATGACTCCTAATACTATCGCTGGTTGCTACTATAGTCATAACTATCAAATTCATAAGTAATAATAATAGGCTCAACCATATCATTGGGGTCCAAATATTTAACCACAGACTCATACTTTTCTTTAATAGTTGCTTCTGCCTTCATAGATCTATGAGGCATGGTAATATCACAGGCTTTCATATATTCCTTCAACATTTCCAGTTCTAGCTTGTTCAAATTTCTCATCTTGAGACCAAAAGTAGGCTCTCTTCATCTCCTTATAAACCACAATAAGACCCTCCTCTAGGAGAACAAAAAAAAGAAGGAATCTCAATCATAGAAACCTACAAAAATATACCAAAAGGATTAGCCTACAACATGAATTAGTAATTCACCTTCTCTTGTCTTGAAGACCTCCTCGTTCCTTCTTTTCTAAATTTACCACAAGATATCATTGGTTAAAACTTGAGCCAAAAATCATTAAGCTCAACATAGAAAAATTTGACATACCAAAATAAAATGTCAAACCTATTAAAACCATCTTTAAAATCCTAGCCCAGACAACTACGAAACATGGAAAATCATAAATGAAAAGTATACTAACACAAAAAATATGCACAATAGTTTTGAGCTTGATAAAAAAGCTACACATTTTAATATGAATACTAATAGAGGATAGTTCATTTTTTTTAAACTACAAGAACTGGGTATCCCCCCCATAAACTACAGTGCATTTGGTAAACACTTTTCACATGACTATTGATGTTGGTGTGACACACCCTTCAATGCCATAGGGTCGAAGGAGGAGACTAGACCTCATGACCTCTTTCTTGTAACATGATGATTTAGCCAATTGAGCTAGGCCCCCTCGCCCTGAGGATAGTTCAATATTAACAACATGATTCTTAATAATTGAAAGCCATCTAAAATAAGCTTTCTTAGGCTCCACAACAAAAAACCAAAAAATATATAATACACAAGACCACTTACTATCATACCACTTAAGATTCCAATTCCTATTAAGACAATCAATTATTTTCTTTGTATTAAAAAGTAAACTATAATTATTTTTTACAAAAATTTGGTCATAGATACTACCATCAATCTATCTAAAATTAACCAAAATCTCAAAGTTCAACTTTAAAGATAGGGAAATTTACATCATAGAAAACCTTTTTCAACATAGAGTAAGATCTCCTTTTACTATCCAGGATTTGGAATTTAGTTCTAAGAGTCTCCCAATCTTTAATTTTGCAATCAATGAAAATAGCCTTGAAATCCAAAATTCCTTTTTCATCCCATTACTTACCAAAGCATTTTTGGGTGAGAGAAAGGGGTTTATTCTTCCATTCTAAGTTCCACCAAACTAATCTGAAGGGAATGGATAGTTTTTACTAAATTCTTGACACTCTCCCAAACCCTCTAAATGTTGCACATATTGGATCCAAAGGGCTTAGCATAAGATTTAGCAAATAACAAATTATGAGGGTGAAAAGTAACTCGGTTTCTACCTTTTTCTAGGTTAGGAGAGAGAAAAATTATTTCTAACAAATTTTTTTCAAGGCTCAAAAATATCAAATGCTTTTAAAATCCATTTAATAACTAAGATAATCCCTTGTAGCTTCATATTCATTACCAAACCCAATTTTCATTTAGGAAGACAACACTAGGTCCACTTAACCACATGCCTTTTCTTATTCCCCATACTATTAGACCATGACTAAGAATTTTTTGAATTCTATTAAACTACACACTACCAATCAACCATGCTAATGAATAATAAATACTATATGGGGATAGAATCTTCCGAGTATCTTGAATTAACCCAACAATAGACAAGTGGGCTTTCCATTTTTGATGCTTCTCAATTTTTGGAACATCCATTCCTACATGTATTTTAAGGAAGGTTTGATTGAGAATGGAATGCCAAGGTACCTTACAATAGTATTAAGGCCTCCCCGTTGCCAACTATCCTATTTTAGCCAAGTAGGAGGGATTTATTCTATCTTAAAATGGTAGATTTGCTATCCAAGACCTTGGCCTTGGAAGATTTATAAAAATATCCAATCTTTTATAAAAATATTCAATATTTTAATCACATTTGTAAATTTATCCTCCATTTCAATGAATAGAATTTTTTTCACAAATTTAGCATTCAACAACTTGTTGCTATCAGAAGCCAAATACCATTTGTAGGGGGACTAATTAGATCATTCCTCAACATAGTGTAAGGTGTTATTAGCTATAAAAAAAATAGTAGCAATAAGTCATCCTTGTTTAATAGACATTTGCAAGAGAAAAGATCAAGTTACAACACCACTTATAAAAAACTTCAGGGAAATCAAAAGCCTTCAAAATTTGAAACAAAGAAGATCATTCAATCCTATCATAGGCTTTCTCAAAATCCAACAACCTCATACTCACATCTCAATTGTAGTATTTTTCACAATTCATACCTTCCCAAATAGTAACCATATTTTCCAAAATGTATCTCCCTTTAATAAACCTAATTTGAGTAGTGGAAACAACCTTACTAAGAATACAAGTCAATTTGAGAGATAAAACCTTTTCCAAGATATTATAAGAAACATTGAGGGTGATGTGTCTTCGATTTTTGACAAGAGACTTGTCACCATCCCTAGGAAAAAGCTTAATGATCCCTTTGTTGATACTTTTCCCAATGTACCCTTATCAAATATCCCATTATAAGTATCCAATAGGTCCTTTGCTATCCATCCATTGGTTGTTTTATAAAACTCAAAATGAAGCCTATCCTTTCTAGATGACTTACCATTACTAAGGGAATCAATAGTTATAATAGTTTCTTCTTTAGTAATGTTTTTATCAAGCTCAATAGATTCTTCATCCCCTACTTTTTCTAGGATGTATTTTTACAAAGAATCTTTGCATCCTTACTCCACTCTTTATCATCTAAAAAAAAAACTTATGGTAAAATGATCGAAAAACATGTTTTATGAAGTTAATGTCATTAGAGACCTTAGCATCACTAGCAATCAAACTAATTCATTCTCTATTTTATTTGGATTTTAAGATATTAAAAAATGCTTAGTGCCTTTAGGATCATTTAGTAGTTCCAAACAAAGTTATAGGCTTCTAGTTCCTGTTTATCCCATCAAAATATTTATGTAATTTCTCTTCTTTCCCCTTTTGACATATTTTTTCCAATTAATTATTTTTCCTCTTGCTTTATTTTTTTGATATCATCTCTTGTGGGTTCTTCCCTACTTTTATCAACCTCCATTTCTCCTCTAAAATATAGGGTATTAATACAATCTAGCACAATCTTCTACCTCTTAGAGTTTTTGGTAAAAAATATATCACGTTGTTCTCTAGTTGCCACAACATCCTTTGAAAGTATTTGGGGGGAGTTGGAAGGATTTTTTCTTCTTATGTTTAGCTATGAAATTTATTCTTTCAAGAGTCAATTTTTGAGGATTTTTCCTTTGTGGTCCTCCAAATTATTTTTCATTCTTTATTACTTGAACATCTCCTTTTTTTTTTATATTTTTCTTGAATTTTATTACAATAGAATATCCCTCAGATAGGGGGTCTTGCGGAGATGGTGCTTCAAAATTATAATTTTATATAATTTCCATCTTTGAAGGCCAACCATTTGTAAGAGAAGGGTCATGTCTATCACATTCACTATTAATACTATTGTGTGCAAGTGCTTTTACCTATTCTAAGATGTAAAAAAAAATGAAAATGAAAAAGGAGAAACACTAACAATCACCTCAATATTGGCCTAGTTGAATTCAAACAAAATACAAGAAAATGACAAGTTATTACCTTGCTTGAATTGATGAGTTGGTTGGCCCTTTTTGATGGTTGATTTGTGTGCTCCTTTGTTGGAAAAATGTCATGCAAGTGTGCTCAAAATGAAGCTAGTGAGATGGAAATTGCAATGGTGGATGTGGGTATTGGATTGGATGCAATATGGTGGCTCTAAGGTGCTGCAAAAATGGTGGATGCTTGATAGTATGAAAAATGGCTAAGTGTATGCTAGAATGCTTGAGTGTTTGAGTGATTGCTAGAGTGATTAAGTGATGCAAAAATGAGGGCCATTCCACTACTTCTAGGGGAAATTCCTCTAAATGAATGGATGGTCAGGGTTGACTCAGGGATGTGAGATCAATGGCTAGGATGAGTTGAGGACTCACAAGCCATCACAATTGGACATGTAGCGAGTGACATGGAAGAGAAGAGGTGATGTGGATATGACATGGAAAGGGGGAATCTTGTCTCACCTTCCCACATTATGGGATGATGTGAAAATAGAAGAATTAAAAATTCTTCTAAAATATCCCTTGATTTTGGAGACTTGACCTTGGGATTGAGAAGGAATTTTAAATTGGTCCTTTAATTCTCCTAAGGTGTTGGAGATATAAAGGAGAATTAAAAATTCCACCTAGGATGCATAGGGAGAATACAAGGAATTTTAAATTCCTTAGAAGGTGGAGATGGCTTCTCCAAATGAAGAAAGCATTTAATGAAAGTTGACTAAGGACACATGTCATAAATAGCATGAGGATTAGGTTAGCTTAATTGGGTGATTAAGGTTGTGCAAATGTGGGATTAGGTAGGCTAATGAAGGATTAGAGGCAAGTGGGAGATTATGGAGGATGTGACCCTAATAATGATTAGGGATGTGCACACCCTAATCATAAATTAATTAGATTTTAATCTAGATTAAAGAGGATTATGGAGGATGTTGACATGAGGAGAGAGAAAAAGATGAATTAAAAATTGATTTAATTCATTTGGGCTAATGATTAAATTAAATAAATTGGTCTATTTATTTAATTTAGAGATGAATAGGGTAAGGTATTTACTTGATTAATCAAATATCTTAGGAGACATTAGGCTAAGGTGGAATATTAATTAAATAATAAATTATTTAATTAATGTGGCTTCAGGATGCAGGATAGAGGAATGCGAGGGTGAATTTGACCATATGGGGCGGTCAAATTTAGGTGTCTACATTTTGCCCCTCTTTGAAATACTGTTAGAATAATAATGTTTCAAAGAAAAATAAAACAAAGATGACTCGTAGAAGACAAGAATGTTAGATGATGCCCTTGTATCATAGGAAAATGGATAGGAAGGAAGAATGGAGAAATATGGTAGAGTATGCCCCCTCGAGAGGGTGAATGGGGAAGAAAAGGGGCCCCAAGCAACTTCTCAATATGGAGAAATGAAGAGTACCACATGATAGAGCATGGAAAACCATGAATACTGGATTTTGAATGGAGGGAAACATGCATACGCGGTGTAAATAGCAGTCCTCAGAAGAAAAGCGAGAAATTAATTAATAAATGGTTAATTAAAGGGTAAAAATTACTCAAAAATTCAAAGGCTAAATAGGGTCAAAAATGAAAATTATAAATAGTAAATTTGAAAATTCACTATTCACTTAATTTTTATTTGTACACTTATCATCACACGATTGGATGAAAGAGAGAGAGATAGTGACAGTGATTGTTGATAGGATGAGTGGCATGGAGGGTGATGATGAGCTGATCCACTGAGGAGAGGAGGTGCACATGCACTATGAGTGAGTGGTACCCTGCTAGGTAGGATTTAGTTCCTAACTTCATACTTTCATTTCAATTTTATGCACATGTTTCAATTTTTGGGTGGGTATCTAGGAAAACAATGTCACCATGGAAGGGCAGATTCGCCCTTCTATCTAAGTGCATTTTCCCATTCGACGAATTGGCGAGGAAAGGAGCGGACTTGTGTATTATAGGGGTGGATACATTGGGAGAGGGGAAATTACGAAATTGCCTCTCTCTAGAAAGGGTGAACCTGCATACGTAGGGGTGAATGGGTAAAAGGAAAGGGTGATTGTGAAATCACCAATCAAGAGAAAGGGCGAATTCAAATCTGCCCAAAATGGAAACATGCAGATGCAAATCCGCCCAAAATGGGAAAGGCGGATGGGAATCCGACCCTTGGGAAAAATGGTGAATGTGAATTCGCCACTTAGGGAGGCAAGACACATGGGTGAGTGTGCACTCACCTATGGGAAGAAGGGGAAAATGAGAGTTCACCTTTGGGGAGAAAAAGGGTGAATTTGTGCCCAGACAAGAAAAGGGTGGGTGTGCTTGAAGGATAGAAACATGCTAGAAAGGCGAATGGGCGAAGCCCCTTACATAGAGGCAAACTCGCCAAATTGGGGTAGGGATGAAAAAGAAAGAAAAAAAAACAAGGAAGTGTTAAAAAGTCTAATAGAATGGTTGGTATGGATGCAGAGTTTCGAGACCCTGAGGATGTAGGAGAGACTCTCAGCCATGCAGGAGGTGACTTTGGAGGTGATGACCATTGAGGATCACATAGCACTGGATCAGGTGGGCCTATTTCATATGTTGGGATATCCCAACATTAGAGCACACAGACCTTCACTCACAACATTGATGGAGCAATGGAGTTTAGAGACAACCACATTCCATCTCTTGACAAGGGAGATGATGGTGACATTGAAGGACATCTTGAGGATCTTGAGATTGTCAATTCGAGGACATCTGATCAGTGTAACACCCTGATGATCAGTGGAGAGGAGTGTATGAGAAATATTTGGACCGATCGAACTTCCCATCCGAGGGAAGGAGTTAGATATTGAGGCATGCTTGGGGATAGAGATGGCAACATTACCGCTATACCTCTGTAGACTTATTAGCGGGATCCTCCTTCCTGATAGGAGTGGTCAATTTTTTGGCCTCAAGATGATTGATGTTGTCCAACATATTGTGGAGAGGAAAGAGGGAGTTTTTGCATGGGGGGTGTGCGTATTGGTGCAGTTATATTGGGATATGCACTTGGTCTGTTACAAACGAGCATTGAGTATTACACATGTTACACTGCTCTAGGTATGGGCTTGGGAGCATATCCGGGTGGTGAGGCCAAATATTTTGATTGTTGGAGCTCATGATGAGACACTTCTAGTGGTGTATTGGTGGGGATCAGAGTATGACTAGAGATTACACTACCAAGAGGTAGGGAGTTTGGAGGAGTGGTAGTGGAGACTAGATGGATTGGTGGACAGGGATATCACCTGGAGGCCTTACCTAGGATGGAGATTTTAGGGATGGAGGGAGGATGACAGGTGATGGAGGGGTATCTATTCTCGTAGTGTTATTTGATTGGCCGAGACCCCTTTATCATAGAGCTACATAAACATGATAGGGTTACCTAATAGTACGACATGCAATAGGAAATTCCTACAGGACTGCAAATTTTTAGATGGATCAACCAGGAGTCAGCAATGATATGAGGAGAGAGGCTGATAGCCAAGTACACACAATAGATGTGGGAGCAACTCCCCATTATAGTATGTCTATGGAGGAGAGGATCAGACGATGTAGGCACGACAGTGCAGTATGCTGCATGGTGGGCCCAACATAGGCTTGGGAGGATTACCACAGTGCACCCGATTGTAGGTGCCTTGGGTTTTGGATTAGATGACGAGCGGGATCTAGCGAGGCCATTGAGGAGGAGGAGGGTTGGCAGGTAGAGGAGAGAGGGGGATGTGGATGTGGAGATGGAGGAGGTAGGGGGAGAGGAGCAAGCAATGGAGGTGGGCGCTCCTGTAGTGGACCCATTAGCCATGGTGCCCTATGTGCACCACCACTAGAGGAGTACTCTTGACAAGAGCCCTAGCTAGGCTACAAATTGCAGAGTACAGACTATGGGAGTCAGAGGCGGATAGGGACAGGCTATAGATGAAGGTGGGGAGACTATAGGGGGAGCTAGAGTGCCTACAGGGAGAAACAAAGGTAGTACAAAGGGATGGAGTCAGGGATTTTATGAGTCTAGCAGATGAGGCCAAAAGAAAATAGCTAGAGACATAAACTGAGCGAGATGATTTACAAAGGTTGGTAGGGGAGTTATGAGGGGGATTGGAGGAGATGCTAGAGAGGGAGGAGACCGTGAAGGTTGCTGCTGGGGAGGAAGGGTTAGTATTGGAGAGGGTGGAGGCAATAGAGGCCTAGGTACAGAGCTTGCAGAGCAAGAGGGATGAGGCCATGAGGAGGAAGGGACAACTGGAGGCACAGGTGGAGCAAATGAGCTTGGCTTAGGAGGCTTGGGAGTAGGAGAGGAGGAGCATCATGCAATATAGGGATATATACCACATAGAGAGGGATGTGGGTAGAGTATACGCAACAGGAGAGGCCAACGCTAGGACTAAGGAATCATATTATATGCTTGCTTACTATCAGGCCATCCCAGATCCTACATGGAGGGTGCCATCATGTGTTAGAGTAGTGGCACATGCACTAGCACCCTATCGATTAGCACATACACACACTAGAGGTTATAATGACTACAAAGAGACCCATCCTCATGGTTGAGGACGAGGCTCAGACTCCCCACAGAGATCAAATACAGGGATTAGCGAGTAGGGGGAGATGTGGATACCAGATTACCATTTTTGATAGGTGTAGGGTGGATTATTTACACGGCAAAGACTATAGATTCTTTTGCATAGATTTTAGAGATTGGTTCATTCAATCATTCTTTCATTCTTTATTGATTCAAGACATCGTGATGTGTCAGATGTAGTCATCTGTATTTCATTAGAGCTTTACACTTGTATCTTTATTCAATGGAATTTTATGGACTCTATGATGGACTTGTTATTATGGATTTTCATGGACTTTTATGATCTTTTTATTGTGAACTATGATGGACACATGATAGACACTATATTTTTTTGATATATATATGATATGTGATGGAAATTGATGCAATATGGAGGATTCCTATATGATGTTATGGATATTTATTATGCTCTTATGTATAGTTATGGTTGTGATGTATACATAATGATGATTATGGTTTATGCTTATGTCGATGTGGATGATATGGATCATATACATTATGTCTGACACTTGTTTGATGCAGGATGTGATGTGACATGATTTATGATTTTATGATTTATGCTATGGATATGATACTGATGGTGTGTGATGTAGGTGGCGATGCTAATGTTATTTATTATGTATGCATGTGGGATATGATATAATAAGAGATTATGCATGGATGATGAATAATGTATAGGTGATTGCATGATAATGGCTAATTATGTATGTATGATGTGATATGAAAATATTTAATGGATGAAAATAAATGATGTATGCATATGTGATCATTCTATGGATGAATGTGATGGATGTGATGTAATGTATGTAGCAAAATGAACTAATATGTTTAGGATAATAACTCTAAATAATGTAAAATGATAGTAAAAATGAACTTAAGATGCTTAGACTAACAAATCTATATTAATCTAAACAACTTAAGATGATAATGAAAATAATAATGCAATGGATAATGAAATAGAATGAACTTAAGATGCTTAGACTAATAGATCTTTATTAATCTAAATAACTTAAGAGGATAATCAAAATGATAATGCAATGAGATGATAATGAAATGGAATGAACTTAAGATGCTTAGACTAACAAATCTATATTAATCTAAACAACTTAAGAGGATAATGGAAATGATAATGCAATGAATAATGAAATGAACTTAAGATGCTTAGACTAACGAATCTTGATATTAATCTAAACAACTTAAGATGACAAGGAAAATGATAATGCAATGAAACAATAATGAAAATGAAAAGGAAATGAGATGAAATGAACTTAAGATGCTTAGACTAACAAATCTATATTAAAACCATGAAGTTTCCACAGTGCATGATAAAGTTGTAATATGATTTCTGGATTAAAATTGTGTAATATTAATCTAAACAACTTAAGATGACAAGGAACATGATAATGGAATGAAACAATAATGAAAATGATTAAGGAAATGAGATGAAATGAAATTAAGATGCTTAGACTAAAAGATCTATATTAATCTAAACAACTTAAGAGGATAATGAAAATGATAATTCAATGAAATGGAATGAACTAAGATGCTTAGACTAACAAATCTATATTAATCTAAACAACTTAAGATGATAATGACAATGATAATGCAAGGGAATGATATGAAAATGAAATAATGAAATGGAGTCATGAAATGAAAGGAACCTAGATGATAGTGAACATGCATAGTGAGATGAATGATGATGGGTGTGATAGTGTACCTATCAAAATCGTAGGAATCCTGATAAGAAGAATGGGTAGGGGAATAACATTTGTACAACCAAAAATCACTAACCATAGGTTAGGGGAAGAATTGGATGGGGATAAATGCAATGCAATGGGATGATAAGTGAAATGCAGACCTAATGCCATTTTTCCACATTAGGAGCATTGATTTTTGCTATAGCATAAGACACGATATGCCAGGGTATGAAGAACTAAGGTGGATTAGTGTCAAATGCATAAGAAAAACACAACAAACAAGGAGGTTACCCCAACACCCCAAATCCATAGGGCCTTTGGTCAGGCCTGATGTTGGAATAACCACAAGCACAAAGGATGCCCCAACGTAACACAAGACCATAGGGATCTTGGTGGGTACTACGTCGGACAACCAAGAAGACAAGATCACACCAAAAATCAAGGTATGACCCTCTGTTTACTTGTCAAAGCGCACCATGATATGATGGATCATGGCGACTCTGAAAAAAGTATAATAGGAAGCTCAAATGATAAACAAAATTCCAAAAAGTACTAAAAGATCACAACAAGTTTCAAATTTCCTTTGCCATAGGATCAATAGGTGGATGGGATTGATGCAACCTATTTTGAGGAAGGATACATCTTGTTAAGACCAAAGATGGAGGGTAGATTAGGTGATCAATATGAATCAGGATACTCAAAACCAATTGAACCTCATGATACTAATGGATTTTGTTTTTAGGAACCATTTGGATAGGGACATAGTTGACGACATGACACAAAACCAAAACGCACACTAAGGATAGACCTAGGGTCTTGGGGGCTCATCGATTGATGGCCTTGACTACGTGAAAGCACAGAGACCTCGCAGTTCGATAAAATGACCATGGATAAAAGCAAAAAGAGGACAATCAAGAAATCGATGGATGACAAAGATTGACACAAATGGTTAGACAAATGCCTAGGGGGCAGATCAAATGATCAACCTTGCCTACATGAGAGCACAAAGGTCTCGTAGTTCAATAAAAGACTGACAACTGACCATGGATAAAAGTGGATAGAGGACAATGGAGACCTTAATGGATGATGAAGATTGGATGGAAAAATGCCTCGTGGGTGGATCAAATGATCAACCTTGCCTACGTGAAAGCGTAGAGGCAACGTAGTTTGACAAAATGGATTAAAGACAAGATGAGACCTAATGATGACCGACATGATGAAAGACTCTAGATGAGGACACAAGACCGACAAATGAGACCAATATACAAGCGATGAAAAGCTCAGATTCAAGATAAAAGCTTAGGATTTAGGACAACCAATTTGGATCATCCAATGCTCAATCAAAATACACCAAGTGGCGGATAATAGGATGCCGATGGGAGGATGGGTATGATAGGATATGAGGATAGGATATACAAATAGAATAGATGAAAGCATAAAGGAAATAGGGTGCAAGGTAGATAATGATTAATCCCTCTAAAAATGGTGCCTATTGCTAGGTTTTCACCAAACGTACTTATCCAAGGCGCCACTAAGGGTGGTTTTCACCATAAGACGCATTATTTCTCTTCACTATTTTTCTTTTTTGGATTTTTGGATTTTTTTGTATTTTTTGTTGATTTTTTTTTTGGATTTTTTTGACTTTTTCGACTTTTTTGTATTTTTGCTGATTTTTAATTTTTTTTGGATTTTTTGACTTTTTCAACTTTTTTGTATTTTTTGCTGATTTTTTATTAGTTTTTGGATTTTTTTAGGTAAGATAACCCAATTGACCTAGGTGTAAAACCTTTTAAGGTGCATGGTTTTGATAGGCTCTTCTAGGGGTTCCCTCTTAGGTGTTGCAAGTCGATATGCCCCAAAACCATTTTTTCCGGTGACCACATATGGACCTAATCAATTTGCTTCAAAATTTCCCTTGTTTTCCCAATCTTGCTAGGTATGCTGATTCTCTTTCAGTACTAGATCACCAACATTGAATTGGTGGGGATGAACCTTCTTGTTGTAACTTCTCCTAAGATGATGTTGATGTGTTTAGAGATGATTATAGGACTTGATGCGTTTCTCATCTAGGAGTTCAAGCTAACTTAATTGTACAACTTGAGCATCTTCATCATTGATTAAATTCTTCAGAGAGGTTCAGAGTGATGGGATCTCAACCTCAATAGGTAAGAGAGCGTTAGTGACATAAACCAGGGAGTATGGGGTAGTGCCAGTGGGGGTACAGATGGATGTGCGATATGCTCAAAGGGTGGATTAAGATGGAGTTCCAATCTCGACTAGTGTTATTGGAAAACTTTTTGAGGATTTTGATAAGGGTTTTGTTGGTTGCTTCAACTTGGCCATTACCTTGAGGGTAATAGGGAGTTGACCAATGATGTTGGATATGATAGGTTTCACAAAGGTGTTTTGTATACTAGTTTTTAAAAGGATTTCCATTGTCGGTGATGATGGTGGAGGGAATACCATATCTATAGAGAATATGGTATAGGATGAATTTGGAAATTTGAGTACTGGTGATTTGGGAGTGGAATTGCTTCCACCCACTTGGTGAAGTATTTAGTGGCGGTGATAATGAAGGTGTGACCATCGGATGAGGGAGGGTAAATCTTGTTGATTAAGTCAAAACCCCATTGTGAAAAGGCCATAGTGCAATGATGGGCTGCAAATCTTGTGTAGGAGCATGTATTAGATCTGTGTGCTATTGACACGGTACAAATTTCTTCATGAATTCACAAGCGTCATGCTCCTTAGTGGGCTAATAATAGCCTACTTTGAGAATTTTCTTTGCTAGGGACATTCCATTAGAATGAGACCCACAAACACCACTATGCACCTCGTTTAATGAAACACGAGATTCTGATTCTTTTAGACACTAAAGGAGAGTGTGATCATACCCTCTACAATAAAGTGTATCTCCCATGATTGTGTATTGAGAAATGCATTAGATGAATGATTTATGTTGATAACGACTAAGGTCAGCTGGTAGGATATTGTCATGTAAATAGGCATAAATGTCATGATACCAAGGTGATTTGGGACCCATGATATCATACACCATATCATTTTTAGGGCATCACATACTGCGATTAATAGATTCTCAACAAGGAAATCAAAGTATGTTCGGTCCTTAGGCATGTCGATGAGGGAACCAATAGTGGCCATAGCATCAATTTCCTTGTTTTGTACTCTAGGAATCTGCTCAAACTAGATATGGGTGAAATATTTCTTGAAGTCATCCACCATGCATTTATAAGGAAGGAGCTCATCATCCTTAGTTTGAAACTCATCATTGACCTATTTGATTATCAGTTGAAAATCACCAAAGACACGGAGACGAGTGATATTCCATTGTACTACAATTTTTAGACCAGTGATTAGAGCTTCATATTCAACAATGTTATTTGTATAGGGAAATGCTAGCCTAAATGACTTCAGAATGTAGTCACCTTGAGGAGTGACAAAGAGGATACCCACACCAGCTCCATTGTGAGTATATGACCCATCAAAATATAGTGTCCATGTATCTGATTCTGAAACTATAAGGAGCCCTTCATTAGGAAACTCAACTACTAATGGATATGCATTGACCAATTTATCTTCTATCACTTGTCCTTTGATTGCTTCACAATCCATGTATGCTATGTCAAACTCACTAAGTACCATAAACCACTTGGCCATGAGACCAATTAATGACATTCTTGATAACAGATATTTGAGTGGGTCAAATTTTGATATTATCTTGATAGGATGACTAAGCATATAGCGATGCAACTTCTGTGAACTGAAAA
Source organism: Sequoia sempervirens (assembly GCA_007258455.2). Lineage (NCBI taxonomy): Eukaryota > Viridiplantae > Streptophyta > Pinopsida > Cupressales > Cupressaceae > Sequoia > Sequoia sempervirens. The sequence goes on along the minus strand of VDFB02282597.1, from coordinate 91,001 downwards.
AAACTGCTAAGCAAGCTTTTTCCATGGGTGAATAATTAAGCTCATAGCCCACAAGTGTGCTATTGATATAGTAGATGGCATGTTATTTGGAGAACTCATCATGTTGGGCTAATAATGCCCCAATGCAATCGATGTGGCTGAGATATATAGCAGTAGTGGCTTACCTGGAACAAGAGGCATTAAAATGGGTGGATTAGCTAGATACTCTTTGATCTTTTCAAAACCTTGTTGACACTCTGGATCCCATTTGAAGGCGATTTCTTTATAAAAAAGGTGTGTAAATGATTGATATTTATCAGCAAGTTGAGCTATGAAATGTCTGAGAGACTGTAACTTTCCTTCCAGACTTCTTAACTGTTTTAGATTACATGATGGGGGAATTTCCATTATTTCCTTGAATTTTTTTAGATCCACTTTGATGCCACTTCTAGATATAATGAAGCCTAATAATTTGCTAGATGTGACACCAAACACACACTTTTTTAGATTCAGATGCAACTTGTATTGTTCTAACCACACAAAGATTTGCCTCAGGATCTGGGGATGCTCTTCTCTTGTCCTGGATTTCCCTAGTAGATCATCAACATAATATTCCATTATAAGATGAATGCGGTCATGGAAGATAATGGTCATTGCACGTTAGTAAGTTTCCCCCATGTTCTTGAGACCAAAGGGCATGCCATTGTAGCAAAAAGTGCCCCAAGGGGTGGTGAAAGTAGTTTTGTGTTGATCTTCAGGTGCAATTCTAATCTAATTATAGCCAAAAAAGTCATCCATGAGGGATAGAATAGCATGTCCTACTATGAGATCTACTAACAATTCAATGTTAGGGAGCGGGAAATCATCTTTTGGGCAAGCTTTATTAAGATCTTGGAAATCTGTACAGATTCTAATATTCCCATTAGGTTTAGCCACATGTACTATGTTGGATATCCAATCAGAGTAATCAATTGGTGTAATGAATCCATCCTCTAATAGTTTTTCTAGTTATGTCTTGACAAGTAGGGCCACTTGGGGATGCATTTTTTTGAGCTTCTATTTAACTAGTTTTGCATCTGGATGAACATTCAGATGATGTACAACTAACACGGGATCCAATCGTGGCATATCTAAATAGGACCATGCAAAGTTGACGATCCCTTCCTTTAGTAGATTGGCGATGATGGGATATTCTTCCTCTGACAATGACTTGGCCACATAGGTGATTTTTTGGCTCTTCTTCTGTTCCTAGATTAACTTCTTGCGTCTCCTCGATCAGAATTGAGGACCGTTCAGATAGATGAGCTCCAACAAGGGGAAGATGAACATCCCCATCCTCCAACATCTCATTGAGGTTTTGACTAGAAGATACACCCTTTATTTTTATTTTTGACGAGTCAAGAAGTTCCTTGAGGAGGTTTTCACTAAGTGAATCTTTTTTGTTTTGTTTGATTTTGCTTTTGTAGTTAGGGTGTTCATCTTCCCCCAATCCCATAAGATGTATGTAAGTGTCCTCTAAAGGAAAGATGTCTACAGGTGCACTCCCTCGCAGGTCCCAATCAATAAGGTTAAGATGATGAAGGGAAAGGATGATGGAAAATACGGATGTGGAATCGAAAAGGGAAGGGAGATCTACATTGTCATATGAGAGTATGATGGCTTCTTCTTCAAGTATGTCATAAAGGAAATCATTATCTGTATTGATATTATTCGAGGTGCTAGTGGATGGTGCAAGACCCTTTTTCTTTTTTTCATAGCCTAAGCCCAAATGTTTAGGTCACACAAGCATCTCAATGGGCTGCAATCTTCCATGTTCATCTACACCAAGGCCTCCCCCTTGATAGTTGTATTTTTCTACTAGCTTTGATGCATGGGGATAAACCTCTTGGAAGTATTCAATGAGAGGAGGTGATGGCTTAGGTTCTTCTCTATAGACCCATTGACTAATGTCTTCATCTGCTTGATCTTGTAGTGTTCCTATGGTTTGGAAAGTGGTAGAACCCATGTTCTTAGAGCTAATAGTTTTTGTCTTCACTTCTTCCTTTGGTGCAGATTAAGAAGGTTGACCATAGGTGCGAGTAGATGGAGGAATGGTTGCTGCATTAAGAGATGTATGCATTTCATATTCTCCAAAACCTTTATCAATGATCTGGAACTTGGTAATGGTGGATTTAGATGCAATGGAAAAAGTTGATGACATGTTGGATGATGAATTGGAGGATGGATTGGAAGACAAAGCTTGAGGTTCCCCCACTTCAACTCTTGGACAATATTAGGAGTGGGGGAAAAAAGTTTCTAGAGCATGATAGTACTCAAAGGGCTGAGGATCAGCATGGATGGTTACTTCGACCCCATTTTATGGGAACTTCAAGTATTAGTGATAAGTGGATGGAATGGCTTGCATGGTGCAAATCCATAGTCGACCAAGGAGAAAGTTATATGACAGATCCAGATCAAGGATGTGGCAGTTAGTGTATTGCACAACAAGGCCAACCTGCATATGAAGACAAATAATACCCTCTGAGTCCTTTTCTGCATTGCCGTAGGCCTTAATTGTAATGGTATGGTTATCCAAGTTAGCATTCAAGTATACCCTTCCTATTTTATAAAATTTAATGTACATAGATTGAGGAAAGAGCCATTATCTACCAAGACCCATTTTACCTTATGGCGGGTGACCAGGACTTCAATGTGTAAGGCACAATTATGGTATGGATTGATTGGTGGCATATCATTTTGGTTGAATCCCAGCTGATATGTGGATGATAAATGTACTAATAAAGCTTGAAACTGGGTAGGGTCTATATTTTTTGGCATGTGCATATCCTAAAGAGACTTTGCAATTATTTATTGATGGATTGGGGAAGACTTAAGAAAATACAGAATGGATATTTGGGTTGGGGTCTTACCAAGATGGTCAAGGATATTGTAATGTGAGCTCACAAGAGTTGGATGAGATGAAGTTGAAGGCCTGGGAACTGATATGCAAGTATGGCATGTGCTAACAACACACTAAGGGTCTTTTCCTTTGACACAAATCATAGATACATGTGGCTCCCCTTGATTGATACACATGGCCCAGAGTTTGCATTTGAGGTACTAGCACCTTGATTATGTTTAGGGAAGGCATTTTGATATATCTATAATTGAGCATTGGATGATGTAGCCTGATTTGTATCCACTACGATATCACCTCAATCTATAAGATCTTTGATATAACCTTTAAGTCTTGACATTTATTAGTGTAGTGACCTTTGATCTTGTGATAATCACAATATTCATTCTCCCTATACCAAGTGAGTTTGGGATTTGACTCATCAAAAGGCTTTGTCACAAGATAGGTAACCACATAGTTTCCTTGAAGTAGCCTCTTGAAAACAACATCTAAAGGTTCTCCCAAGGGAGTGAATGAGCACTTATTATTCCCTTAATCGTATTGATTGGAATATGGGGGAGGACAGGGTACACCATGTGGTATGGATATGACATTGGAAACTGATTGTGGATTGGAGACATACTATGATCTTTGTGAAGTGTTAGCTACTTGGATGTGCTTGGTATCAGTGAAACCATCATTGACAAAATTTTTGTTCTTGTTCCAGTAGCGGGATTTGTCTCCAGACGATTTATCTTTTTCGTGGTTAATGATTTTGATTTGTCCCTTAGTGATGAGAGACCTCTCGATGGTAGTAACCTTCTCAATGACCTCTACAAAGGTGGTAACACAATGAAGGTGTAGGTTATGGGCTAGTTCAGGATTAGTATTCACAACAAAGATAGTTACCAAGTCCTTCTCATTGAGATTGGATTTTAGCCGACTAGCCAGGGCTCACCACCTTTGTAGGTAGCTCGCAAATGTTTCTCCCTCGTGTTGCTTATCTTTCAGGAGATCTAAAGTATCAATGTCCTCCAAATTGAAGAAGTGTGCAACAAATTTTTGTGACAAATTTGCAAAGGAGGATACTGGCCCCTTTGGAAGACCCATGAACTGGTCTAGAGCTTGCCCCGTTAGGATCCTGGAGAATAATTGTAGAAGGTAGTTGTCATTATGCATGAATTCATGACAATGTGTGTAAATTTTTTGCAAATGGTTTCTAGGATCTCCCCTTCCCTTGTATTTGTCAAATTTTGGAATTTCAAAATGTTTGGTAAAGGGGATGAGTGAAATTGAGGGATCAAACAGATAAGGAAAAATCTCCTCAAATTTAAAGGACTTCTTGGATGTTCCCGTTTGCAAGTCTTTTAGTGCATATTTTATCTCTTCCCACTCTTTATTAATCAATGTTGATGAAGGACCTGCTGGGTTGGATTGAGTGAAATGGAGGGATCAAATGGATAAGGGAAAATCTCCTCAAATTTGAAGGACTTCTTGGACGTGCCTGTTTGCAAGTCTTTTAGTGCGGCTTTCATATCTTCCCACTATTAATTTGTACTAAGGAGGAAGGACCTGCTGGATTGGAATGATCATATGGGAGCTATTGTTGATGTGATGGTGGTGGAAGTGGATATGAAGGGACTTGTTGATTTTGATTAGGATATGTGGATTGAGGATTGGCGTAGGTGAAATAGGCTTGTTGGTATGAAGGCGGAGTTTGGTAGTATGATGAAGAGGCACACTTCTAATATGACGGTGGTTGTTGAGAATAAAATGGATTGGATTGGTAGTTGTATGTGGATTTTTGTTGGGAATAAAATGGATTGGATTGGTAGTTGTATGTGGATTGTTGTTTGGAAGCATATGGAGGTTGCTATGAATTGGATTTTTGATAGTAGGTGTTTTGTTGTGATAGCTAGGAATTAGCATATGATGGTGGTTGTTGGGATTGTTGTGGATTATAGTAGTAATAGTTGGAATTTGGGTTGGATGTAGTGGCTTGCAAAAAATAAGTTCTTCGGGGATGGTATAGGTATTGGGAAGCAGGGTTGTTTGGAATTTGTTCAGAGGATTCTGCGATTATGACAGAATTTTGGAATGGTGAGGAGGTTGTTGGTAGGATGGTGGTTGTTGTTGAGGGGGTTGAGATGGGATTTGGGATTGGTGAGGTGGTGGTTGCGATGAGATTTGAGATTGATGAGGTGGTGGTTGAGATGTGGGTTTTTGTGGTGGTTGTTGATGAGGTGGTTGTGATGTATCTATTGTGAGTTACCTTGAGATTTATGCAAGGGTTGTGATGGATTACCTTGAGCCTGATGCAAGGGGGGTTGTTGAGACCACAATGGGATTTGAGTTTGATGAGGAGGCTATGACGAGATTTGCAGTGACAGTTGTTGATAGGGTGGTTGTGATAGCATTTGCTATGGTGGAAGATTGTCTTGGGGCAAATTTTGAGATGTAAATGGATGAGCAGGAAAGTTTGATGTGTGTGTTGAGCTAAGAGATATGTGAGGAGGTGGTGCAGTGAAAGGATTTCCCCCAATATTCCCTAGTGACTAACCCAGTTGATTTGGTGGGAGAGGTGGTGCAGATGGTATGGGGGTTGGACCTTGCAGAATGTTCATACCTTGCGGATGAGGAGGACTTTGCAGGATGTTCATGACTTATGGATTAAAAGATCCAGGCCCTTGAGGGTTGTTTGGATCTTGGTGATTGGTAAAGGCTTGAGGACTATTAAGTTTGGGACCTTGTGTATTGTTGGGATCAGGCACTGTACCCATGATTGAAATCCGTACTAGAGGGGGTTGAATCTGATCACTGTTGTGGATTGTTGGGATCAAGATTGAATCTAAACCTAGTTCAAGAGTATAAATAGATGATGCAGTATGATAATGATTGGATCAATTGACAAGGATGATGATTATGGTGAAGAATCTATCTCAAGATAGAAATAGATTGATTAGGTCACGAAGGATTACCGAGTCAAGATGGATAACAATCCCAAGTAAGCGTAGATGATGAGGATAAGGGTCAATTATCTAGCCCAATTAGATAAAAATCCCTTAAAATGATATCTAAGGGACTCAGATTGAAAAATTGATGATGAATATGCAATCTAGGGATGTCCTAAGATGCACCTATGTGATTTGATGAATTTTGAAAAATGCAGACGGACTAAAATGACAATTATGTGAAGATGGATGGTGATAATTTTTTTTGATCACATGAATAGACCCATGAAACAACATGATTTCAATGGTCCAAAGGATTAACTCTCAAGTTTTTTGTGTGGGACACATATACGTCTCTGTGGTTCACAAAATTTCCATTCTAGATAATGGGTTCACCTATCTAACGGTTAATGGGATTGCCTATGTGTGTAACAGGATCACCTATTCTACTCAGGATTCACCTCTATCTTGAACTGTATTGACGAGACTTCACAAGATCAGCAAAATCAAGAGCGGGATCAACCAAATCTTGGTATGTACGGTCAAGAAGGCACAAGATTTCTTATCAAGCTAATAGAACCACCTATGTCTTTGAGTGTGTAAGAGAGGGGGACCATTGCGTACAAGACCCCAGGTCATGGAGGGTCAAGATGTGAGAGGCTTCCCTAACTTACCTTAGCTAAGTGCAATGTTTAGGGTTATGCAGATGAGAATGATGAGGACTATGATATCCTACAACCAATCTATAATCCTGAGTTCTAAGGTGGGGCTAGGCAAGTCAGTCTTCAGGTTCAACTCTACATCTTAGGAAGCTCTTTGTTTGAAGATAGAAGTGCGGTCTTTGGATGATAGCGCAACACGCTGGCGTCTATACGACTAGACAACAACAAAGACAAGGTCAAACCTACTAAAATGACTAATGGCTCAGCTGACTAACTAAAGGGCCATAATGACACTAGCAAATAAACAAAGTATTCTCTAATTTTGTAAAGTAGAAATGCAAGAGTGATAAGGGAAAGTAGGATCTCATTGAGAAACTCGTTCACCAGCTGATCCTTCAAAGAGCACGAAATCCTGCACATAGAAAGAGGGAAAATGTTGGGTGGCTGTATAGGGGCCTACCTCAATTAGACCCCCATTTAGGTGTTCCCAACTCCATGGATAGCCAAGGAAACGAGATAAAGAAATAATAAAATAAAGATAATACAAACACTACAATGCATTACTATGCTACTCAACCAAGTGATAGAGGAGAGGAAAGGGAAGCTTACCACCTCCACCAAAAGCATTCAAGGTTTCTTGGGGGAGAAATGAGAGGAACTCAAGCCTCTGTTGCAATGGCGTGGTCCCAAACATGCTCTACCGAAGATAGAGTGAGGATTTGTTGTAATGGAATACTTAGAATGCTGCTAAATTTGTTGGATTGAGTGCTTGAAGTGGTCAAGAGTGAACTCAATGCTTGGAAGAAGATTGTGAATGAAGTGAAGAAGTTAAAATGCATGTTGAAGGGATGAATTTGAAGAGGGAATGGAAGAAAACAACCATATTTGGGTCAGTTGGCTGAAGGGGGCATTACAACTTCATTACCAATGAGAAGTGTAACGCCTTTATAGGTTCAATCGAGGAATCTTCCTGGGACGTAAGCGTGCCATGCAGATGTCTACGTGTCGTGCGGGCATCCCCGACAGAAATGCCTCCACCGATGCTCAAAATAGGTGCCAAGTGGACCACCAACAACGGGTTTAAGTGGAATTAAGCCTCCAAAATTGATTTTCAAAGGTGGACAAAGGAAAAAAGGGGAATTGCACATAGGGTGAAAATTCTCTCTTATACATTTTTCCCCCACTTTAGCGAGCATGAGTACTAATGAGTGCTTGGTAAAGTAGATTAAGAAAGATCAAGGTTATTAAAGTATACCTGAACCATCGAGGGAGCAGTAATTGGTCTGGTGAACCCGAAGGTGCAGGGAAAGCAAAGGACTTCATAGCTGATCAAAGCTATGAAGTTGGAACAACAAAGCATCTTACAGGCCCGTGGACTTGCAAGGAGGCAACCCCCAAGATCTCTCAAATGAAGGAAGCCCCAAGGAAGCACCCTACAGGATCTCAATCCTATAGGGAAGGTATTCTCCATGAGCTCAAGCATGAAGAATACCAAAAGAAGTGACCTACAGTTTCTCGGTCCTATAAGGAAGGTATTCTCCATGAAATCAAGTATGAAGAACACCCAAAGAAGTGCCCTACAGGTTCTCGGTTCTGCAGGGAAGGTATTCTCCATGAACTCAAGCATGAAGAACACTCAAGGAAGCACCCTATAGGTTCTCAGTCCTGCAGGGAAGGTATTTTCCACGAACTCAAGCATGAAGAATACCGAAAGAAGCACCCTACAAGTTCTTAGTCCTACAGGGAATCCACCCCCAAGATCTCTCACATGGAGGAAGCTCAAAGGAAGGAACCCTACAAGTTCTCAGTCTTACATGGAGGTATCCCCCAAGATCTCTCTCATGGAGGAACCTGAGAAAGCAGACTCCGCAAAGTCAGGAAGTGGCGACACCAAAAGTTGAAAACCATAGAAATCAACTTAGAAACTTGTAAATCAAATTTTAAAAGCCTTAAAGTGAGACCCATTTGCCCATGGGAGAATGAGTCCCTGATCAGGGATTTTTTTGAATTTTTGAGCATTAAAACCACTATTTTCTACCTTTTGTGTTCTTGCATTTAGTTTGCTATTTCAGTTTCCAAAATTTATGTTATTTGAAATTTCTCATATTAAGGTTAATTTGTAAAATTTAGTGCATTGTTTGAGTTCAAAATTGCATCTAAAAGACATCATTTTTATATTTTTGCATAGAATAATAAGAAAATTATCTTGCTTCAAATCTAACAAATTTGTAATCTCTTTGAAATTTGTTCTTGCATAATGGACATATGTATTTGTAATATATGGAAGTCATTAACATCTTTAGTTGATGTCTCAAGTTGTGTGTTTGGTAATGATCTTAATGCATTAGAACCCAATCATGCTCAACTAACCCCTAATGAATGTCTTCGTGAAGTTGACATCTTAGGTGAAGATGATGAAAGAATGCATAATTTCATACATAATTTCCTTGACAACCTTGAGAACAATGCATCATTTTACCCTTCTATACAATAACCAACACCTCCTATTATTCCACCACTGGAGATGTTTTCTCTTTTACATCCTGAGATTGAATCATAAACCAAGCGTAAACCTCTGATCATGAGTGAACCTAGTCTCTTTAACCAAGTGCATACTCATCCATCCTACATTAATAAATTCGCCAACACAACCATAAACCTAGAAGAGACTTATGGCCAAGGCTTTAAGCTCTTAGCTAAGAAAGGATGTGACACAACAAATGAGCATGATATTCATAAGTTGTTAAAAAAATCCCCAATTGAAGATACTAAAGGACTAGGATATCAAGATCCTCTTCCCTCCACATCTTCTAAGGAAAAAAGTATCCTCCATCATAATGAACAAATCCCTCACAAGGATCATAGGATTACATTAGGTCCTCCTCCTCCCAATCAACCTCAACAAATTGGTCAAAAAAGTAAGCAATATAAACCTTATAAAGTCAAAGAATTTTCATTCCTACACACTAAAATAGAAATTGAATGAAAAATGGAACAAATTCTTCATCTAGGATGGAATAAACCACCACCTCCTAATAGAAGCAATAAGAGTAAAAACATGAATTATTGTGCATATCACAGAACTCTTGGGAATACTACTGATGAGTGTCATACATTAAAGTTGATATTGAGTGATTTTAATCCTCCTAAGTTTACTTGTGAAAACATAATTGGATAGCAATTACATGAAAATTTCTCCTTACCATGTGATAGTTGTAGGATCATGGATTCATTCATTGAAAATAATTTTCTATATTGCAAGGAGCTCATTCTCATCACTTATCTCAGCTCATCCTTATCCTGCACTTAGTGGAGGAAAGGAGTTAGATAGCCTTTTCCTAGTTTGGCACTTGACATTGTCCATATTGCACATATGATGAACAAGATTGGGATGTAAACGACCTGCTATAGGTTGACTCGTATGTTCCTTACTAGTATTTTTCTTTGTTTTTCTTTTCATTTTCTTTGTGTGATCGCATGTGCATAATGTGATCCCTCACATCATTATGTTTGATGTGTCTTCATGTGCATTCCTATATTTTTAACTACATTCTTCTATATGTCGTAAACCTTTATCTTTTCTTTTTTCTTATGTTTTCCTTTTGGGGATGATGTAAGGTGTCAAGACATTCAGGTCTCTTCCATGTTGACCCAAAATATTTTCTTTTTTTTTCATTCTCTATGTGTCATTCTTCCAATTCTATGAGTATTTGGGAAATGATGACATTTTCGAGCTCTATAATATCATTGTAGCAAAGAAATACATTGACCTCAAGTCCGTGGATCCCTTATGTGTGATTTTATGATTTTATTTTGGGGGCAACCCTTTTTCATGATGTACCTTCATTTGGAAACATATGACTTGGCATAGGGCTTTCCAAATAAGCTCTCATGTCTTCTTTATTGTTAGAATTTATCATTTGCTACTTTAAAGTAATTTCTCACAACATGGTGTTTAGCAGTTTCTTTAAAGTGGGGGCATATATTGGCATTATCATTTTCAATTTTTTTGACTATATATCTTATGTTTCATAGTGCGATATTCTTACTTCACATGATGCATCTTCTTCTTGGTGGTGTTATTGGGTTTGATGTCCTCCAAGAGTGTGGCCTTTCTTGGCATATGACATTCCTCTTAGTGGTGATGCTATGCATTGCATTACCTAAGTTATGAATCTTTTATCCTAGGCTTGTCCTCTCTTGGAGACATTAGGCACAATGTTCCTTAAAAGGAGACCTTACATGAACTAAGTGAAACCACTTTGAACATGTCTTATACTATTTTTTATTTTGTTCATAAGTGTTTAGCATAACACAACTTGCTAACCTTGTGAATCTCGAAGTTACAACCCTTTTTCATGGCCACCAATAATAACACACCTTGCTTGCCTATGGGGCCATATTTCTTCATAAGTGTTTGGAATAATGCAACTTGATAAGCCTTTTGAAGATCGAAGTTCGTATTGTGTGGTGCCTTATTAAAGTTATCAAAGGTATAACTTTGGTATGGTATTGGAGCCTAATAAGATTGTCTCATTTTCCACTCTTGGGGGCTCACCTAGTGGACATCATATTTCACTAGCCTGTTTGAGCATGCATTGTTGTTTGCATAGTGGATAGCGGGTTCCACTTGTAAACATTTTTGCTAAGGCTTGATCCATATTAAGTTGGACAAACAAACGAGGCTTGATCCACCCTTTTTCTTCATCTCTTCTTTTTATTTCTTTGAGTCTTTGATATTGTATGATTGAGTATCACTAGTAGAATTTGGAAAATAATGTTGGAATATGTTGTCATTGATGTCAAAAGGGGATCAAAGGAGAAGTGTGTTGATCCTATGTTGACGTGCATATAGTTGTCATTGGTGTCAAAAGGGAAAATCAAGAAAAGGAGTTTGTTGGCATGATGACAGAAGATGGATTAGAGTAGTGGACTTGATGGCGAATTGAGTGGCAGATTCCTAATGGCGAACTGAGTGGAAGATTCCTAATGGTGAATTGAGTGGAAGATTCCTGATGGGTTTTCAAGTGATTTCCAGGAAGGTATTATGTAGGCCTAGAGGATGTATAACACGTCCAGAAATGAATTTTGTTTTCTCTCATACAAAATTAGGGTTTACTGATTAAACCCTAGAATTGCAATCATGGCGTCCTCAAAATGTTCTATTTTGATGTTGACTTGGTATTAGCGGTTGTCTGTTGCATTAGTTTCAACTTACGTCTTTATAGTCGTGAGGGTGACCGACCCCTCTGCCTAGAGCTTTAAGGATATACATTACCATCAGTTTGGTGAAAGTGAATGGAGTTATGGAGTTCAAAGTTTTCTAACCTATGTCGTAGGGTTCTCAAGTTTTGAAACCTTCTGACTTATCAATCTCCTTGTGGTCGGCAAGAGTGAATGGAGTCGCGAGATTCCCAGTTTTCCTAACCTATGTCGCAGGGTTCTCAAGTCTCGAAACCTCCTGACTTGGCGACTTACCTAATGAAGGGTTAAGGAAGAAGGCTCTCTTTGTTGTCTTTCTGCATATCAAGAAGAGATGAATAAAGTTACAACAATCAAATATCCCAAAGATAACAGGTGTGTATAATTGGGAAGAAAGTGCATAATATTTCACCGATGAAAAACTCATTAGCAAAAGCAAGCTAGTCAGAGGGAAATTTTCAAATCATACTGAGCTCGTGCGTCACACCGATGGAGACCTTATTGGGGAGAAAACATACATACTTTCACCAATGAAACAAGAGAACAATTGTATTGGAGGGACATGTATGATCAGAGTGGGTTCCTCAGATCTCTCTAACCATGTGGATTACTTTGATGAGGGAAACTAGAAAAGTTTTCAGGGAAAGTCTCACCAACTTATCCCAATGAGCAAAGCAGTAGAGGAAACATATCAGGGAGACCAAGTATATAGGAAAGGAATTTTATTCTCTCAGCGATAGTACATGTCAGCCCGATGGGTGATTGTATATGCTTCATTGGTATAACAATGGTGTATCAACATGACATCAAGATGGATGTCCCAGCGACAAAGCGATAAGGTAATGTTGACATGTTAGAACAAAATGGAAGGACAACACATGGAATCGGTGTGAAAATTCCATATCGATGGGAGGTGATCTGGTGTCCCTCTGATAGATTGATAGTATGGACAATGTCTAAGCATGATGACAATAAAGGTAGTATATTAGGTGGATGATAGCAATTGGTGGAATGTTGTCTATGGTGGATGTTAGCGATATGTGGGACCCTCTGCTCAAGAAAGTAATGTATGTAGAAGAAACTTGGAGGTATCAAAAGGAGATGTGGATGAGTCTCTCTGAAAAAATGATGAAGACGGTGATTGACCATGTAAGAGACAAAGTGTTGATTGATGATGTGCATAGTAAAGGTAGATATTTGGCAATTGATGATTCATTGTTTTGCATCCTTGTTGTAAAACAACACTTGGTCAAGGCGAGTCTTTAATGATGGTGTTCTATGGTGAATACCACTAAGATCAATGAAGGAGATTCAAATGACCACTTATCCAACAATCAGGATTTAAATACATGATAGTGAATGAGGATCACAGGATCAGGGCATGAAAGGAAAGATTGATGACCAAAATTCAAAGGAAAAGATCTGTAATGGCTCAACAGTGTAAACAAGGGTTCTTGAATGGTAATCAACATAGAGAAATGAATTATTTGGTCTAACCACACCAAGCGACCAATTAAATGAATATTTGATCTTCAAGGTAGTAGAACAAATTACAGAGGTGATTGAGATCGAATTAGATCAATTGAATAGGAGAACACATTTAATACATATTTGATTCTAGGGTTTCACAGGTTTCTATTCTTAGCAAACCTTCTAAGAAAAAATTTAATGTTGTGAGGCTCGATGCACATGTATGGTGTAGAGAAATATATGTGGTAAACACTAGTTCAAGTAATTGAGAACAAATCAGATTGGATGAACAGAAGAATGCATTAAATGCATATCAGATTATAAGATTTTCTAGAGAGCTATTTTGGAAAAATTCTCTATTTAGAATTAAATATGGAATCAACTCAATGTAGTGAAGATATCTAATAGATTCTATCAGATGAGCTGGATGACGGTGCAAGGCTCGAGATGGACTGACAGCTTACTAGTAAAAGCTAGCAAGGAGAAGAAACCCTAATAGATGAGCAACTAGATTGGATAATTTGGATGGTGATGTGAATCTTGAGGTAGAGATTGCAAGTCAATGGAGTTAATAAAAAAGAAGACAATATGAGAATTATAATGTGTGTGGTATCTGCTATGTGCACGCGTGAGGTCTGTAAGTGCACAGGGTGCTGAACAAAAGTATGTTCATTGTGCGTGTAGTAGAGTTAGAGAGAGAAGAGAGTGTATAGTGCTGATGTATGAGACACTGCAGAAAGGGAAAGAAGAGTAGAGAAACAAGATAGAATAGTGATTTTTCTATGCACAGAAGAGAGTGCACAACAGAGGTGTGTTGCTGAGAGTGCAGATTCAACAACATAAAGTAAGTTGTAGTAAGTGCAACAATGTATTGTATGTATTGATGCATATATGTTTTCATAGAACCAAGTCTATGCATATTTGAAATTATTATCATTTTACAGAGTTGTTGTTTAGATTAGGTGATTGTAGTCTTCTTGGAGTTGTGGCTCCTAAAACAAGGTGGTGTTGCACCCTTGAAGTTGTGGCTTCTAAATTAGGGTGTTGTTGCATCCTTGGGTTGTAGCCCTAAAAGCTTTGTAACATAGATTTGGATTGTGACCCTAGATTTGATTTTTGTATTATATATAATATCAGTAAATTTATATATTTATATATTTAAATAATAATAATACAACCTATATATACTATTATATATATTTATAAATATAATTATATTGTATATAATTATATAATTTAATCTATATTATATAAAATATATAATATATTAATTATATTTTGTATTAAATAAGAATATAATAGTTATTAATTAATAATTATAAAAATATTATATATAATAGTTTTGTTAGAGAATTTAAATGTTTAAAATAATATCTTTAATATAAATTGATTGTAGTTATAAATTTTTAATTTTGATTTTAATAAACATACTATTAAACCCTCGCTGAAGCCAAAGCAGTAAAAAGCGAGAAAATGATAGCTAAAAAAATGGCAGAAAATGATGAATGACTGAGATTAGTTTAATTGCATTGAAATAAATTTCATGTCCATTTCAAAATGGGCACCTAATTTTCTTGGAAATAGGTGCTTAAAAATATTATTTATGCTGGTAGCCGATCCAAACTCGTCCAAATCGGCTTCACTTCAAAATCCTTCCTCACTATCCCAAGGACACCCAATTGCTATGCAGGGGCTCTTTTGCAGTCTCCAAACAGTCTCAGCTTGGACGCATCACAGGAAATGGGTTGACACTGGTAATTTGTTTTTCATGTTATTATCTCATATGCTCTATTTTTTTTTCATGGTTTTACTTTCTTTTTCATATTTCAAAGTTTCATAAATCTTTTAAAAATATTAACAAATTTTGAGTTCTTAGATTCTTTATTCATAAATATAAAAGATTTCAATATCCAATCTATTTATACTAATAACCTCCTTTGGATGGATTGTAAAATTTAATTTTTGATTGTGGATAGGTACAGAGCAAGGAGAAAATGCAAAACCAATACCTTACTCTACCATACAACAAGCATAATTTAAATGCAGGAACATAGACCTTATTCTACATAGAATTAGGAGCCTTGATCGAGAGTGTATTCTATTACATAATATTTTAAGATTGTATAGAACAAGTAAAAAGAAACTTCCAATATTTTTTTACACATTTTATATATAGCAACCCTTTCTATTATTTTCTTGCATATTAATATACCCCATTTTCTCTTGCAGAAAAATATCCAACACAAGATGCATTTACAACCCACCCCATGTGTAACAATGACATCTTTAAAGACATGCATTCACATTGATGGATTTTTAGCATTAGTTTTAGTTTTTTTTTTTTTTCCAGTTTTAAAAGCATAATAAATTAGCACTTTGCATACTGCAAAAGATTTTTTGTTTTAAGTTTTGTTTTATTAGCTATACAACCTATTCACTGTCTTCAAAACTATATATATAGAGTTCTTTGCAATATATTTGATATATGTAGTTTGAATATACAATGAATTAATTTCCAACACTTTATTTCAGTCCTTTGAGTAGATTTGTTGAAATTTTATGATTGTTTCATATTAATTTTTCCAGTATAACATAAGAGCTTTAAAGTTTTATATCTTTCAATCACAACATAATTTCAATGACAACTTCTCTTGGTTTGCAATTTCATAGAATAGTTATTGTAACGAAATTCTCCAAACATAGGAGTTTACATATACATTTGAAAGTATTAGTTCATATATGACTAAATAAATGACTACCATGACTAAATAAATGACTAATCCATGATTAAATAAATGACTACCATGACTAAATAAATGACTAGTTAACAACAATCAATGACTAAACAAATTAGTGAATAAAAAATGACTAAATAAGTGACCAAATTACAAAAATAAATGATTAAATATACTACCAAATTGATAAATCAAAACAACCAATAAATGGCTAAAATTGGTTTAGTCATGTTATAAATGACTGAAAATAAACTACTAATGGTCATGTGACCAAGCTAATGGTCACGTGACCAATTTTTAGTAGTTTTTTTAGTCATTTATTGTTGTTTTTCTACTAGTGTATCTTGTCATTGTTGCATATATATGTTTAATATAGCTATTTGTCTCTTTGTGCCTTTGTTGGTCTTTCCTTGAGATCTTAGATCTTGGGGGCTTGATCCTCCTCCTTGATCTTTATCATCTTATCTTTCCAAAAATTGTATAGTTAGACCTCTTTTGATTGTCTACTTTAATGTAAATTTGACGTAGGGTCATCCTCTCACTAAAGTGGGGGCTAAATGTAGTGTAGAAAAATGTATCCCTTAACATTTTCATGCTTGTTTGGGCCCTCCTAGTTAAAATGGACTTAATAATGCCCTAATTTAGTTTTGAAAAATATATCTCTTTATACTTTCACACTTGTTTGGGCCCTCTTAATTAAATTGAGCTTGATTAGGCCTTAATAATCCCTTTATTTATAATCTAATAAATTACATTTTCCAAAGGGGAAACCCGACAATAATTAATGCCTAAACATACACTTTACATTGAGCAATGCATGTTCTAGGTATAGGGACCCGAGACCTATTCACCCATGGGAAAATGGGTCCTCCCTAGACCTTTGGACCTAAATTTAAAATGTGTTTTTGGTGGTATTTTAATGTCCCCAAATCCATATTTCAATGTTGTCTTGTGATATTTGAATTTTGAGAAGTTAAGGATACATACCTATAAATACAAGGTTATTTTCTAAGTTTCACCTAGATTTACAAGAGCATTTTCAAGATATCTCAAGAGCATTTGAAGAGAAATTTACAAGAGAAGTTGATGATCAAGAGAATTCAAGAGCAGATATATCAGAGATTTATTGTAGCAATCAAGATCCATTCATCATGTTAAATTCTTCTTGTATCATGCATGTTTTTGGAGCTAATATTGTGATGTAGGCTTCAAGATCAAGTTCAAGCATTCAAAGAATTATTCAAGTATCAAGATCAACATCCATTGAAGCAATTTCATGCAAGTTGTAGACCTTCTAAGATATAAATTATCAAGGTTCATTCAAGGGTTTGTTGAGTGGTAACATAGCTTTGTTCATTCTTCATTCCCTCTTTCATTCCAATTCAAGGTTTGATTATCAAAATGGGGTTTGACCAAGGAAAACACCCATTCACCAAAAATAAACATTTTTCTCTCTTGTATGTGTGATTGTAGATTTAGGTTGAAGAAGACTTGAAGACCTCTTAAAGTGCAATATTGGAAAAGTTGTCAAAGTTGTCAAATAATGAAATCTAACCTACAGATTTGATTTTTGACTTTCCAACACTAAAACTTGGAAAAATCAGAAGATATAGGTCAACATTAGAGGCTCTTGAAAGTTGCAAAAAATACTTGAAAAAAGACCCATTCGCCCATGGGCTTGGTTCTACTAATATTGAGTTTAATATTTTTGTTTCAAGTGTTAGATTATATTTTGGAGTTGATTTGATATTTTTTAGTTTTTCTCCCCAAAGTGCTATTTGACCTTGATCCCCATCCTCAAAGCATAAGGAAATATGAAGATTCTCACATTGAGTTTATTCACCTAAGGGTTGTTAGTCAATTCTTTGTGGGGATCTTATTTCCCAATGAAAGTAGGAAGATATGTCCATCATAACCCTATGTTTCTATGTTCCATATTGATGAGGTCTATTTTTCTTCATTTCAGACTCAAATTGACTAAACAATCAAAGAGAATCAAAGAAAATCATCCAAACATTCCTATCAAATAAAAATCTATCAACATGGTTTAACACTTATTGACACATAGCTCAGAGTAACTTGAATAGGATTGTCTAACCTAGGTGGTGAGTGTGTGTGTCTACTCAATTAGGTACACTAGTGGTTTCCATACCAAGTTTCTCTCTTAGGTGATAATCTCCCTCTCCTCACTAGAGGGTTTGAATCTTTCCTGCATCCAACTTAGTGCAACATGAACAAAGTTATCCGATAACATGAAAATCATATTCATCATATATCATTTACATCATTAGAGCATTAAAAAAATAATCACATCATAATGCATTTTCATACATCTCATTCATTCATTGAAATTCATTAAAACATAATCAGGTATTAAAAAATATTTTCTCATAAAAGATAATAGTAATTGGTGAATACACAATGGGGTGTAACATATATATTTTTTATTGGAGGGATTAGTGGCTAGGATTGATTGGGAAGATCACTGGCTAGAATGGCTTGAGATCTCTCAAGCAAGGAGAGAGTGACAAGTGGCAGATGGTGGTTGGGTGAGAGTGGAGGCCCCATGATTGGTGGATGATCAAGGGATGATATGTTACATGTGATTTAGTGCATGGATGGGATTGAGGTAGGGTATTTGGAGGTGCCCCTTGGAAGGTTCCTCATAAAGGAGTGTTTTTTAATCACCATACCTTTGGAGTACAAAGGGAATTAAAATTATCTTTTATGAAAAAGAGGAAGATATCCCATGCCTCCAAGGTACATGGGAGAATGGAAAAATTGGATAGTTTAAGGTTGAACCATACCTTTGAGCACCCCATGAGGGTACTTGGTATGACATGGATTTTGTGGGGATTTGGAGCAGTAAAATCCCCACTTAATCATTGATTATTCATGTGCATTTGATTAGGTAGGGATTGGGGGTAATGAAGATTAGAGGAAGATTATAGAGGATGGGTAAAAGGTGGAATTAAATAAATTTTATTTATTTTTTTAGAAGAAAGACGATGAAGGATATGTAAATAATTATAAATAATTATTTACATTAGGTTAGATTTTGTGGAATAATAGAAGAATAACTTTTGGATGGGGATTAGGCTATCATGAATATTAATTAAATAATTATATTATTATTTAATTAATATATAATCAAGAATATGAAGAATCAAGATAAATTGATCAAATGTAAATGATCAATTTTAGGTGTCTACATTTTTCTCCTTTTTGAAATGACATTAAACTAATGTTATTTTAAATAAAAAAATAGAATATAGATCTTAGGAAGAAAATGAAGTGAAATAGATTCCCTAGTGTGAATGTGATGAAGAAAAAATGATTAGGAAGGTGATGCTCCCTCAAGGGGGTAGGTGGGTGAAAAGGTGCCCAGATGGCCTCTTAAAAGGAAAAAAGTGATAAAAAATTAGAAAAGAGGAAAAAATGAGGTTGAAGGAAGAATAAACAAAGTAAGGATGAATAAAATGTGGTAAAAAAAGCTAATTAGGGTTGAATAAATAACATGTGGGGGTGGAAACCATTCATCTTTACCATTTTCAATAGTAGATTTGAGAGGAGTTTGAAAGAGTAACAAAAAGGAGATGGAAAATATGCCTATTGTGGAGCATTGTGCAAAACGAGTGAGGTCATACACATGTTTGGAGGGGTAGGTGCATAATTAAGTTTATTATAACCTAAGCCTTATTGTAATTTTTTGTTTGTAGGGGTCAAGAAATGAGGTAGAAATAGGGTCACCCAAGTGGGAAAACACATTGGGGTGGCCTTGTGGCTAGGTGGGGTGACTTTATAAGAAACAAAGTGCCTTGGTAGCCATGTATGGTGACCCTATAAGAAATAGAGTGTCTTGGTAGTCACGTAGGGCGACCTTGTATAGGAATAAGTAGCTCTGTGAAAAAAGGGTGACTTGGTAAAATAGGGTGGGCTTGTAGAGGAATAGGAAACACTGTGAAAAATAGGGTGACCTTTTAGGTTACTGGGGGTAGCCTAGTAAAATAGGGTATCCTTGTAGAGGAATAGGTGACCCTATGAAAAATAGGGAGACTTAGTAGGATACTGTGGAGACCTAGTAAAATAAGGTGATCCTATAGTGGAATAGGTGACCTTGTGAAAAATAGGGTGACTTGGTGGAGACTTAGGCTAGTTAGGTGAAAGGTGAGTGGTTTAGGGATGGGATAGTTTTTGTAATAGGGGGAAATGGAAAGAGGCTAGGTGAAAGTGAAAGTGAGGTGAGTGGATTAATGTTTAGGTGAATTTGATTAAGCGTATAACATGGTGTGCATGCAGAGCTAGATGTGTTAGAGACATAAGAGGGAAAAATTGGAGTGTTGAGGTTGATAGATTGAATTACAGAGGAAGAGAGAGAAACCTTGTGAGTGATAAGACAAGAGTATGTGGCATGGATGCCAATGATTCATTTGTATAGAGAAATGCTAAAGATATTAATAGAGCAATGGCACTTGGAGATGAGTATATTTCATCTTCCAATTGGGGAGATGACAATGACCTTGAGGATGTATGAAGGATTCTATGCATGTTGATTAGGACCTGATTAGTGTATTTACTAGCCACAACATTAGAGGAAACATCACAATTGGGAGGAGTGATCTCCTTAGGAGGGGGATGGATTTACACTTGGATAGTTGCAACATGATGGTTCCAAATTTTTCATTAGTGATGGAATCTATTTTTAGTGACATTTAGTTTTGGATAATAGTGGCATGAATTTCCATGTTGGTCTATTATAATTTGTGGAAAAGATGGTGGAGATTGGACATAGATTTTCCTAGGAAGTGTACATGCTAGCCCACTTACACAAATATTTGTACATGGTAACCTATAGGGAGGGGAGGAGCTTAAGAAAGATCACACTAGTACAGGTATGGGCCTAGGAACATATTTCCATGCTTTGAATATTTGGGGATAGAGTAGCAATGGACCATGGGGAGCCCTATGTGTTCAGATGGGAGAGGGAAATGAGTCAAGGATATAGATCATTGGCGACAAGTGTTGGATGACCTAACAAAGGAAGAATTTGTATGGAGGCCATATTAGGATGGGAGACATGGTATGATGACTGACACTACTTGTGATATGTAGTCTCTCAATGTTGATTATGAAATGCTAGTATATCATTGAGAGATATCATCCTAATAGAGTATTAAGATAATTTGAATTACAATAGGGAGTGCAAGAGGGTCCACATTATTTCATGAGGTAGGCATGAGAAGTGGCATAGTAGGGACCACAGGTGAGTAGAGACAATTTACTGTAGAGTTGGGTGTAGATGTAGAGAGTGGAGTGGGACGATTAGGAGCATGGGGTTGATATAGGCTTTACAACAACCTAAGGAGGTGGTGGCCTACACAAATACCACACAGACTGACATGATTAGGGTAGATGGGCATACAAGAGTAATTTAGGATGGCCATGAAGGAGGTGATGAGGAAAGGGAAAGGAGTGGGATGCATAATGAGGGGGTGAGGAGACTAATTTTACATGGTGGAGGTAGCAAAGTAGGGGTAGCGACAGAGGAGACATAGGAGGAGTGGTCTGAGTATGTATCTATGGATGCATTAAACAGAGAAGGGGATGTAGTGGAGGAGAGAGGAGAGGATACGATAGGAGGGGTAGATGAGGTGGTGGTAGGGAGAGATGCTATGTAGATTAGGAATGAGTGCATTAATAGTGACTCAAACTCTACTTCATTGATTGAGGATACTAGTATGTGTTTAGAAAAAACTATGATTGGAAACTTTAAAGTTGTGGCTGAATTCTTAAGGGATAAAATAAAAAAGATAAGTGAAAATGATATGCATCTAAGAATGCACAATTATCTGAAATGAAAATCTATTTTAATTCTCCTACTTCTGTTCTATGATAGGAAGTGGCAGGAATTGCACCAGGAAGTGTGACAAGAATTGTAACAAAAACAGTGATAAGAACTGTTACAGTCTAGAAAATGACAGTGTGAAAAATTCTAGATTATAATTCCTAACTTAATTTCTCAAATAAATAGATAAAACTATAAAATATCAATAAGCAATTTTTCTATTTTACTTGAAACTAATAACACTTAATCCGATTCAATCATAATGTATCAACAATTAATTCAAACAATATTAAATCATAATATAGAAGAATGAAACCATACATTAATGAAACCATACATTACCAAAGTAAAGCAACTGAATAGATCATTGGGAAATTCAATAAGTGGGCCCTACCTCCTTGATCACCTAGCGATGAAATAAAATCTCCCTTTTTACACCACACTACTCATGCAAATGCGTAATACACTTGAATAGTCTCGAAAGCAAAGAAAAGTTCATATATTATCTATTATATTTTGTTTGTAAAGCATACACATATATATACCGGGTTTGATAACTAAGCTGATCTAAAAAATGATATAAGAATGATTTGTTTCGGCCTACGACCAAAAAACCATAACCAAAGTTTGATAATTACAAAATATAGGCCGCTGGTCGTAAAATAGTCTTTGAATAATAAAGAGTATTTTAGAAATTCCAACAAAAGTTGGTAATCAACTTCCTTCTCCTTCTCCACACACTTGGACAACTGTAACTCCTCCATAGTTATCTCTTGCCATGTTTAACCAACAAAAAAAATCAATATCTCTACGATTTTCAACATATCTAGTAGTTTTTAATTCCTTCACAATTTATTAATTCTTTATCTTCCTAAGGTAATTAATGACAGGAAGGATGAAAATAGTAATGAAATAGATGGAGAAAAGGGTAATTTAGAAATGGTAAAAATAGGAGATTTCCCCTCTCATCATTTCTCCCCAGTTGAAGATATTGCATGTCCTCATGCAAAAAAGGAATTTCAAACCAGATTTTGAAACCAATCTTTGCATAGTATTGGTAATTTCCTTAAACCAAAGTTTCTTTAATGTGTCCACCTGTTGCTCATGTTCCTAGACAAGAATATGAAGTTCTTGGAATGTAGTCACTTGATCAAGTTCTGCACTTAGTTTATTAATTTATATTTCTCACAACCCAATGATAGAATGTGCCTCTTAAAGTTGAGTTTGTAGAGTTTGGTTTTCATCCTTTAATTTGGCAACTAAATATCTCAAAGTCCAAATTTCCTCCCTTTTTTTCAACAGTGATTCATGTTCTTCAAGACCTTCCTCTACTTCTTGGATTTCCTCATTAGGTGATTTATTAGCATATTTTCCTTTCTCCATGTTTTCAATTATTGCATCTAATGTTGCCTCTTCAACCTAGGTAATAATAAGAGTTTCAGATGGCTCTTCAAACACTTGATTTTCAACTTCATTCCCCTATTCCTCAAGTCCTTCTTGACTCACATTTCCCAATTGCTCTATTTTCTCTATATGACCTTATGTGTCCTCATTATCCTCTACTTGTTGCTTTTCAATATCTTCTTCTTCACTTGGTTTGGGAGTGAGGTGGACATCTTCCTGTGTAGGACTTCCTTTTTCCCCAATAATATTCTCCTATTTAGAGGTTTTATTTTCAAGAGGACACTCATAAGAGGCAGTATCATTTTCTTGGTCAAGATTAGGCATATCATCAAATGTTAGATTTTCCTCAAAGTTTTTTGGACCAAATATATTTTTGTGTGTGTCAGAGTTGGTCTTCCTTTGATGTTACTTATTTTTCCTTTGATTGGGCTATATATATTCCCTACCATCTTCCCTTGTTTATTTAAAGCCCCAGTCAAAATTTCTAGGTCAAAATCTTCATCTTTTCCTTCACAGATGTTACTAGCAACATTAGCCAAATTTGTCAATTTATCCACAAAACTAGTCACTTTCTTGTGTTTTTTCTAGCTCCCCTTATCAAGAATTTGATGGGGAAACTAAGGTTTTAATCATAAAGGGTTCACTACAAGATTTCCTAGATAAATTCTTGTGTTAGGAGTTTGCATATGTGTATTTTTAGTCACAAGGGTTTCATCTATAGATTGTACATTGCTAGAGGAACTAGGGGTATCAGTAGGGATTTTAAGGCTTCCCTCATTTTCAATATCCCCATCACTAGAATCCTTTGTACTAGAGCCCTCTTGAGTGTGAAAAAAGGAATCCCAATCACCAGGGGGAGAAATTTATTTAAATTAATGAATGACCAACAATCTAATTAACCCATGATAGGTTAAAGCATGCTCTTTCCCATGTTGAACCACTTTACACATTCTTTGCAAGGAACAATGCAGATAATATGGAACATTAACCAACATGCCCCTTTGCAGATGCAACAACAATTCAAAATGATGGGAAAAAACATAGACACACCTTCCCTCATAGGTAATATACTACTATGAGAAATTTTTCTACATTCTTCCAAGGGGAAAGTAATGAGGCCAGTTTCATACCTTTTTTGTGTACCATTTCCAAAGATCCCCCCTTTGCAAGAATTGCTTTCAAATTGACTTGACGTCTACAACTTTGCTAGAATTAGTGGGAAAATAATATTCACCAATTCGTGGAAGTTTTGTGACATCTTCAATTGTCTCATCTGTCACTGAAAAATTCAAGCCTCGCACAAATACCTTATTTTGGCAGAAACTCAAGGCGTATTCTCGGCAATATCGTCATCATACCCACATACGTTCTTAAAAGAAACATCCCAACATGTGCTTATTGAAAAATATTGTAAGCCTCCTTATGGGATTTTAGATCTACAATGGATGTAGGCTCTCAGAGGGGGCATCGATCTCCTACCATGTGGGCACTTGGAAGTTGCTACAATGATAAAAGTTACAACAAGCGTATGGGGTTGAGGAAACAGAGGTTAAAGACTGATAAGATAATTTTTGTTTTTCAAAAAGAGTGGTTTAAAATGGAAAATGTCTATAGAGTAAGGATGGGTTACCATGACATGATCGCCATATTTATCAAAATATGGTGGTAGGCGGAGGTATCAAAATTAATGTAGACGTACAATGGATGATGCGAAAGATACAGTTTATCCCTCCTAGCTAATCAATGACCTGTCTCCAGGGAAAGTCATCATATGCTAGGAAAAATAAATAAATAATAAATCAAAAGGAAAATTAAAACTACTAATTACCAATTATCGAGGTGATACATTATTTTCTGATTGCTAATTGGACGATGGAGGGATGACAGTAGTGGGAGATTAGTGAGTGATCATCGCAGATTGAGCCGTACCAAGGGAACTAATGGAATGAACGTGATGTGAAAGAAAACACAATGTGGCTAAAGGAATTCGTGCAGTCCATCTGATGGATACCATAATGCATAGATTGAAGTGATATCATCGTGAAAGCGGACATCAGTCATAGATGAGAATGCACTGTGGCCATTGTGGAAGGTGAATGGCCAAAAAAGACATAAAAATAATAGGAGGTACACGTATACATCCTGAGAGTAACAGGAAGGTTCCTGGAACAAAATCTGGTAAAGTGGAGCAGTGAGAAATGAAGACCAGGATGCAAAAGACTATCCAGAATAGGGAGTAGCTGATGAAAAGAGCATTGAGATGACATGAAGGTCATCATTAAATAATGATAATGGAAAATCAGTCCTATCACACGATAGAATGGGTAGCGATAGGAATAATGAAAATTCTCGTAGGAAGACAAGAATTCTTGGCACACTGGTGACAAGGTCTACAATTTTTGTTGTTTTACTTCTGTTTTTTTCTTTTTCTTTTTTAATTTTGATAATGACACCAGATCGTCAAAAATTCGGTTTTCAATTTGATCTATTTGGAGATGCCATAAAATTGGTTTTCACCCCAAGATTATTATGTAGTTATTACTCGTCGGTAACCCGGTTTTCAAGTAGTAATTGGCCAACAACACCCAAAGGTTTTCATTGTTGGATCTTTATTACTTTTTTTATTGAAAGTGTAGACACTAAAAAATGTCTTGGTTTGCGAGTGTTATTTTTCCACAACATTCTTTCTTCTCCCTTGTTTAGTTAAATAATTTTAGTTATTTAATTATTTCTCTTTAACCACATTCTTATATTAATTAAATAATTTTAATTATTTAATTAATTCACATTCCCTTTCTTTATTCTTCCTTTGATTAATTAAATAAATTCATATTTATTTAATTATGTCACTATCATTCTCTTTCCTTCTATATTTAAATAAATTATTATTTAATTATTCGTTCTTCATCATTCATCTATAGTTAAATAATTATTTTTGATTATTTATCTATTCATTAATCCTTTTCATCCTTATATGGTTAAATAATTATTGACATTATTTGATTTTCTCTTACCACTCTTCCACTATTAAATAATTAATCTGATTTAATTATTTAATCCATTACCTCTATATTTAATTTAATGGTTACAAATTCATTTTTAAATTAAATATTCATATTCCCTTTTCTCCCATAAATAAATAATCATTTTTGATTATTTATTCCTCCATGTATTTTACCAAATTAAATAACATGGTCAAAGATTCCTCTCATGAATTAAATAATTTTATTTAATTTCTCCACTACTTTCCCTCCACTCTCTTCTTTGAATTTGGACCATTGATTGCCTTTGGTCTCCAAAGAGTCTTGGCCACCCATTTATAGCTGTCCCTAGCCCACTACTTTATGGTGCATGAATCCTCATCCATTGATCTTGGCATCTTCTAGAAGATTGCTCTCATCCATCCATTCAAAAAGATTTCCTATAAAAGAGAGCAGTTTCCTTCATTTTGGCTTTATAACCACATTCTCCAACATTCATGCTACCATATCATTGTCACTTGTAGGTGTTTGTGCAACAAAAATTGAGGGAAAGTTTACAAAAGAAGATCTGAGGAGAGGTAAAGAAGATGAACCAACTTTGATAGGGGAGCTTTGCTTTATGCTTTCATGTTTGTTTGATTTCCTCTTTTATTTGTACTTTCTTGCTTTGGATTTGGATTTTGGTTTAGATTTGAAGTAGAGTGGTTGCTACTTGATCTTTACCCCCTTTTTGATTCAAATTTCCACATCCTTACATCAATGAACCCAACATGAAACTTACCAAATTTGTAGAGACCCACGATGTGGACTGGTGGGTGACACTACCTGCATTGCGATTGTGACCCAAAATGAATCCGCCAAAGAAGTAGTGACCCTTCTCTGTGTAGGGCTGGTGAGGAGCAACATGGGGTTTTTTTCCCAATTCCTACAGTCTCATGAGACCCTGGTAGCACCTATCTAGATAGAGTGCCTCTAGGTGGTGGTGGAAGCAATCCACGCACTGATGTTTTCCTTATGTGCCTAAAGAAATCATTATTTTGATATTATCTAGCTTTCTGTAATCGACTGGTGAATTTTGTATTGCCACCAACATATATAATAAAAATATAACATTTTATAATTCTGGTGTCACCTCTCCTTTTATGAGCAATTCTATCTTTGATTTTTGTTTCATTTGCTATATTTGGATGGAATCTACTTATTCACTTCTACACAAATGGCTTATCATTTCAAACTGGAATGCACCTTAATAAAATAAACTACACTATGGTTTCTTTAATTTCTTTTGAAAATATACTTGGGCGGTAATATGGGGAGTTCACAAAACTGAACAAATCATCGCTGATAGTTTTAAAAACCACTTAAATTCTTTCCCAAGCTTGAAAGACTTCAAAACTTATCACTGGTGGTCTTTTCAATGAGTTCAAGAATCTTGAGTACAGATCGCCAACCTCTCAAATTAAAGAATTAGAGTATTCAAAAAGTTACAATAATACCCTAAAACACTGCCCTCGAGAAAATAGAGAAGTAAATGATGAAGGGAAGTAAGATGGGAAGTTAGATGAACTAGTGAAAACACCGCCCTAGTTAGAAATACTTAACAAAACACCACCCAATTTAAGACTTAACCAAAATTTTGACATGGGGATGCCAATTTTAAGAGAGGGAACCAAAATCTAGGTAACAATGGCTCTAGCTGGGGATAAGGATTGAAAAGGATGCAACCAGGGAGCCCAAAGTATTACAACTAGTCCTATATCCATTGGGCACAGAGTCAAGCAAACAGAAGAATGAGCAAAACCCAAAACCCAAAACCCAAGCAAAAATAACTAAAAATGACACACCATAAAGAAACTATGTATAGAGTAGGTTGGCACCAACCAAAGAGAGAAAGAAAGGAATAACTCACATGAAACCATTGAAAGGTTGTGAGAAGAATGACCTAGACCTAAAAAAATCCTAATAATGCATGTAGCTTTTGAAGTAGGGCAAAGATCCAAATTACCCAAACATGGGTGTTGTAAAAGAATCCATTGATTTTGATATTTCCAAATAACCACATTTTATCATAAATTTCCTCTTGATGCAAATAGCCCTACATGGAAATTTCTAGAAAAGTTTTGGCTATTTCATGGGACTTCATCATTGGGATAATCTCTTTCCCTTGAGACAAATTTGAATTTTTCATACCCTCCACAAAGGCATTACTTACTATTTTGTAGGAAACCACCTTATCATCACGACTAAATTGTGACTCCATAACATTTTGATCCTTCACCACTGTAGTATCCTTTCCTTCAACATCATTCAAAAAATGAATGACCTCCTTTGCTGACAAATCTAGTGGACCAAATCCTGGTTCTTTAAACATAAGATTATCATGAATTTCAAATTCCTCCAACATGAAAAGGGGATTTGAACTAATGGACCATGTCACCCCATTTCTTCTTAGAGGATATTCATTATTCCCTCAATTGCACATGCAGTTTTATCATCAATATCCTTAAAGGTAAAAGCATCATATTTTGGAATGGAAAGATAATCTAACCCTTGATCTCTTTTGATATAACTATAAGGGGACAAGTTATCCATAGGAACAAATGGAGGAGTAAATTGGAATGCAGGGGCATACCTTTCATGTGGTGTCAAATCTTTGTCATTGCTTGACAATGAGGTCATCCTATGATTCAACTGAAGTGTTTAGATTATATGCTTGTGCATACCAACATTGATCTTCCTTTATTTCATCTTTTTCACTTTCATGTAAGGGTTGTATGCCATTCAATATTGTCAAGTTCATCTTATCAGTAGTAGGATGGGAGTGGTTTACAATAGTTGGGAGTCTAGAGAAACCACAAATAGATGATGAATGATTGATAACCGGCTTGGTAACATAATTAAGCTTCCATTTTCCTACTATAATCAAATCATCTTCAATGTTTACTGCTTTAATTTGAGCCTCTTCGATCCCAGAGATCTTATCTCTTTTTAAAATGAGCTTAATAGCTGGGTCAAGAGTAGAAGTAAATACATGGAATTGAAATATTTTGCTCGGTTGTTCTGGTGCAGGTGTTTTTCGAAGAGATTGATTGAATCAATAAAAAAAGTCCTCATAGGTTCTCTCCTTTCCTTTACAATTTGGAAGAACTGTCAAAGTAAATTAGCAACATCAGTAGTACCCTTGAAGTACTGCAATTTTTATTTATTTAGGATATCCTAGCCAATTATACAACCCTTCTCCAATCCTCTAAACCATTCGACCACTTTTTCAACTAAACGTCTTATTAGCAAACAAACTTACAAAGATGTCCTCTTCTTGAACTCCCAAGATTCTGCTTATTGCGATCATAGCCAAAATATTTTCTTCTAGATCTTGAGTGTCTCTACCAAAGAATTTGGGAAATATTTTCCTTAAGCCACATGTCAGGTCATTGTATTGTGATAGGGAAAAAGGTCCAACATGGTTACCCCATGAAATGGAAGCCAATTCAAAGTTGCCAACCCCTAATGGAGTAAAGAAAGACACCCCTAGGTTATTGCCTAGGTGGAAGTCAAGCTAGAGGGTGATTCTACAGCTGATTAGGATGCTAATTCAAATGTTGATTTGGAGGTTGATTTGGGCGTGGATTAGGATGGTGGGGTGGGTCATCGTAATACTCAAAGATCAACCTTGGGGGACATTCAATCACTCGTACAGGTGGACATTTGGCACGTTCTTCTTCTTCCTCCAAGATAAAATTAACTAGCATATAATCTATTGTGCTCCTTTTGTACCTCCAAGCGAGCATATTTAATTGTGATATGATATCCTCTTGCTCCACCTGCATCTAATCCAAGTCAGGTTGGATTACGAGAAACACATCATTATGAGGAAGTACCATATTGCTACATGACATGATGGAAACTTATCAAGAACTACAATATCCACAATGGAGTCACCAAAAATCTGTTAGAAAATGGATTGGCATTTGATAATTACACCTCAACTTAATAACTCTCTTTCCCATGGTGCACTAGGGCCAAGCCGCTAACAGCTTTGGAAATGTCACAATTGCATTTGTGACTTTTCTTTGAATTGAGACCTGTACAACTCCCTCGTATGATTTACTAGATACTAAATGTTCTTTTAACCAGAAAGCAATAAAGGTGACAAACGTCAGCCCATAAAAATGCTGCTAACGTGAAATGAAATCTAAAGGATCATTAATCAACTAGCACACTGTCTGTAATGACTAATGAAAAATGTGAATGAAAAAGAGAAACTTCATAATTGTAATAAATGAAATAAATGTAGCTGAGTAGATCTGACATAGAAAATATATTCTAATTACACACATGACTCATAGGTCAATACAATCAACATTACATTCAACTCACAACTCATAGATTATGAGTTATTGCAATAAAAAAAATTAGAACTAACTTTAGAAAATGTTCCTCCCTTGACTACCACATAGAGTACTCTTCAGGAATCAGACCTTTACTGAATCGTTCTCCACCTAGATATAAGGGTCTTCTTCCTCTCTTTGATAGTTACCAATAAGTTGTAGTAACGCTTTCTTGCCACCTAATTATTCATCTTAAAAATTAATAGCCGAGAAATAATAAATAGCTAGAATGATTACATCGCTAATGATAAGACTTCAATTGATTTTCAATTATTTCTTGATTTAACTCCTGCCTCATGGCTTTCAATTCTTGAGTGGTTTGCATGCTTCACATATTAAGCATTAAATAACTATCATAGAGGTGAAATGGAAACACACGTGCAAGCTATACAATTGGGAAATCAATTGGGAATATAACTTAAATTATAGTCTTATAAAAAATTAATTTTGATTGCATTTCCAACCTATCACTTTGGTCATCTTCAGCTCAAATGTCTCTCTAGCCTTCTATAAATTCAACAGGAAACACCACACTTCGCCAACTTGAAGTGTCAAACATGGTGAATTCTTAGAGTGACAGAGTGTCCATGAATGACTTCATTTTCATTGAGGAGATCGAATACAACCCCTTGTTCAAGTGTTTATCTTTCCACTTGAAAGATGTTTTCATTATCCAGAGAGAAGTTGAAGAGGAGGTGTTGCACAACATATTGGGAGAGGCATTTTTGAACCAAGTGAATATGCACAATTCTACGCTCCTAGAGAATTTTATGTACACTATTATTTGCACCTTCGTGCATCATGTTTGGTGAATGAGAGTAGCACAACGCCTAGTTTGACCTGAGTTTCTCCACCAAGTCAATGTAGCCATTGCTAGTCTCAACAACTACCCATGAAGAGGACTAGTGGGTGACACTATCTGCATTGTGACTATGACCCAAAATGAAGCCACCAAAAAATCAGCGACCCTTCTTCATGCAAGGCTAGTGAGGAACACGAGATTGTTTACCTAATTCCTACAGTCTTATGAGAACCTACTATCACCTTCCCAGATAGAGAGACTCTAGGTGGTGGTGGAAGCAATCCGTGTGCTGATGTTTGCCTTATGTGCCTAAAGAAATCATCATTATGATATTATCCAACATTTTGTAATCGATTGGTGAATTTTGTGTCACCACCAGCATATATATAATAAAAATATAATGTTTAATAATTCTGGTGTCACCTCTCCTTTTATGATAAATTCTATCTTTGATTTTGGTTTCATTTGCTATATTTGGATGGGATCTACTTATTCACTTCTGCACAAATGGCTTGTCATTTTGAACTAGAATGCACCTTAATAAAATAAACTACATTGTGTTTTCTTTAATTTCTTTTGAAAATGTACTTGGGCAGTAATATGGGGAGTTCACAAAACTGAAAAAATCATCATTGATAGTTTTAGAAACCACTTAAATTCTTGCCCAAGCTTGAAAGACTTCGAAACTTGTCGTCGACGTTCTTTTCAATGAGTTCATGAACCTTGAGTATGGACCACCAACCTATCAAATTAAAGACTTAGAGTATTCAAGAAGTTATAATAATACCCTAAAACATCGCCCTTGAGAAAATAGAGAAGTAAATGATGAATGGAAATAAGATGGGAAGTTAGACGAACTAGTGAAAACACCGCCCTATTTAGAAATACTTAAAACAAAACACTGCCTGACTTAAGACTTAACCAAAATTTTGACATGGGGATGTCAATTTTAAGAGAGGGAACCAAAATATAGGTAAAGGGGAACACATTTAATGGGGTTGGGATGGGTTTCCTTGTTGGTAGGGGTTTTACCATAGGAATGAGCAATACGATGAGTAGTGGTTGGGGTTTCATCCAGGGTGAAAGAGGGATTGAGGTCCTCACATGGTTCGATGGGGTCACAGATGACCAATGTGTTCTTTTTGACAGTAGTTAGAAAGGGTAATAGAGCAACCTAGTAGTGGCAGAGGTAGAAAATTAAACCCTGGTGAATAGGGAGATTCTTACTTTTACCCTGGAAATTCTTAATAGATTGCTCAAGAGAGGAAAAAATCCAAAAGGAAAAGTTCATCTTTAAATTATAATAGAGATGGTTAAGCATAGGAAACAAATGGGCATGAAAATGATGGAAGCGGTCCTCGAGCATAACATACCTCATTAGAACTTCCACAGTATTACTCCAAACCCTGAGGAGGTGGCCCTATTGAAATCATTTTGGAGTTTGTTAGCCTTTTATCCCTCTTTCAATAAATGCTCCATATCTTTTTGATAGTGACCCTTAGGCTTATGGGGAATACAAGCACCCTCCAATAGAAGCCCCATCACCTCAGCAATCAACTAAGTAGTCACCATGAAGGAGCACTCACCAATTGTGGTAGTTCCATTCACCCAAGAGGTAGCAAACTCCATAGAAAGTGTGGGGTCATGCCCCTTCATGCCTTCCACATACGAGGCCAACTTGCCCCACTGAATGATAGGACAAACCTCCCTATCCTACTTCCACATTTCACAATTAGTAGGTTCATCCTAGACCAGTTCGCCCCCCATAATTTTTTTTGAAGAAAGCAGAGCAAAGAAACAAAGTCTATAGAAATGTCGAGAACAATACCAAAGCCACAAGTAAATAGGCTAATGAAAAGACTACTTAGAGGAATTAATTTTCCATAAGTGAAAATCGTAGCAAATTTCTAAGGGGGATGACAATAGATCCAACTCAATCTCATTTTGATGGTACTTTGGAATCATGAAAAATTAATTCACATACATTCCTAGGGATGTGAGAAATATTATCCTAGATAACTAAATTAGGGGTGAAATCACCAAGGTTAGCTCGTTCATCCACAACTTTTTTTCCATTTCTAAACATGTGAATATATATACTATTCTCGAGGGAAATCATTAGATTATGAGCTGACAGAACGGCCTCCCAAAGGGACCAACAAGGATTAGTATTCCCCATCAACATAAGAATAGTGTTTTCAGAATCACACTGGATGACAAGGTTGGATAACCTAGCATGCATGTGGAAATATCAATGCCATGAAAAGCTGTCGCCACCTTAGCAAATCTAGAAGATTGTAGTCCAAGGTTCACCACATAAGCCAAAATCATTTTACCA
The DNA here is from genome assembly GCA_007258455.2 of Sequoia sempervirens. NCBI lineage: Eukaryota > Viridiplantae > Streptophyta > Pinopsida > Cupressales > Cupressaceae > Sequoia > Sequoia sempervirens. The sequence goes on along the minus strand of VDFB02282597.1, from coordinate 57,369 downwards.
TTATGATCATGAACGAACCCACCCCCACTTGCTTGACCTCTTTGGTTGAGCCATCAAAGTTAAGTTTTAGCCAACTAGGTTTGGGGGGAACAATTAGTAGTTGTTGTTAATTAGATAATATTATATTTTTTTTGTATAAAATATCTAGTATTTTAATCAAATAATTGGTTTCCAATTGGTTGATATTAATGGAAAGAGGGAGAGATAGAGAGAGAGTGAGAGAGAGGGAGAGATGATAGAAAAACATAGAAAATATGGAGAGAGAGGAATATGGGAAAAGAAAGGCTCAAATATCATCAAGGACAGAATCCTATTTTGAAAATGTTAGTCTTATGGTGTTTTTTGGGTTAGATTACTTTTGGGTTTGTTTAATAGGTCGACGTCATTGAAAACATCAGGGTAACCTTGATGCTCTAGTGTATGGTACATTGCAAAACTAAGGAGAGTATGGATGACACATAATCAGGAATAATGAGAGGTTTCAAGAGCTTGTAACAAGTCATTCCACATTCTCAAATATTTCCAAAATGAAGGTTTTATGTATAATGCACTCTATACTTCATCAGATATGAAATATATCTAAATAAAGCATGGCTATTGTGTGTAAAGAATTTGTATAGGAGTGATTTTTCACCCCCCTTGCAAATTCCCCTTTTACATCCCTCACTTTAGAAAAATCAAATATGACCATGTAATTCTGTATCACCCATCCAAGCTCCATCCACTTGGCACTTGTTTTAAGTGTCAGTGGGGGAATTTTTGTTGGGAACGCGCATGTGGTGTGTAGATGTCTATGCAATGTGCTTCCATCCTAATAAGATTTCTACCTCTAGAATTTTTAGAGGCATTACATTTACCATTGGCACCGAAGTGTAACACATCTACACCTTCCTACCACCCTTTGAACTACTTTTTCCCTCCCAATTCATCTTAAAATGGCTATTCTTCACTTTCATTCCATCTTCTTCACATTCACTACACACTTGTTTAATCTTGATTCACATTTTTCTCCATATTCTTGCAAGTTCAAGCTACTAGCTTCACTATCAACTCTTTCAACAATCACAACATTCTTCACATCTACCATAGAAGTTGCAACTTGGTGTCTTGCGAGACTGCTTTCAACGTTGCTGTGGTCACGTCGAATTTTCCACAGTTATAGACTTGCATTTCTCTCTCATTGGCCTTGAGTGCCTTTGGTCAAGGGTGGAAACATTCACTTAATTTTATGTTATTGTTGGATTTCAGTAGCATAGTGTTTGGTTTTATTTATGTTCCAGCATAGTTTCTTTATTGTATTTCTACATTTCTATTTATCCGGCTATCCGTGGATGTGGAAACACCAAAATAGGGGTTTGATTGCAGAAATCCCCAAAACAACCCCAACATTTTTCCCTTCTTTATTGTGTGTAGGTACATGTTCGTGTGGAGCTTGCTGGTGAACTGGACTCTTCGTGAGTTGCATTCTGTCTTTTCTTATTCTTATCATTGTCATAGCATTTCTCTCATTATTTTAGTTATTTTGTTATTTAGTGTCTTAGTCATCATTTAAAACATCTTCAACTAATCTATTAGTAGGTTTCTTGCACTTTTTACTATCCTTTTACACTTTCTATCTATATGGATGCTAGCATGCTACGCCGCCATCCCTGATCTGTGTTGTTGTCCTTTGGTAGAGAGCTATTTGAGGTATAGTTTGGGTTCCAAAAATTACTCGCTTAGCCCCACTAAAATTCTCAAATAAGCAGAGTGATAGAAGTATTGAGAGTGCTCTTCATTCTCTATACCTAGCACAAACCACTTGTTCAACTTGAGGTAGACTAGGGAAACCTTCTACTCTCAGCTCTTCTTGACCTAGAGCCTTGGTGTGGTTGGTCCCTCTCCTCTACATTTTGGTGAACCTGATGTGAACAACATCTATCCATTTCTCCGTGTTGAGAAATTTTCCCTCCCACTTGGTGACCTTTGTAGACTTGGGTGTTGTGAGGTTTTATGAACATCATAACCAAGTCTATGACCTCTGAGTACATTGTTAGAAGAAGTGTGTGACATCTACCAATGGAAAAGGTGACCACTTTTGGCTTTACTACTGGTTTTACCATATGATTTACTATTGGTCATTTTTCCCAAGATGAGGTTTCAATAGACGAGATGGGTTTCATTGACGAGACCACTTGTGCACCCACTCCTCCAACATCCCCTACAACTTCATCCGTGGATGAGGATGATGCTATGCAAATTCCTGTAGGAAATATTTTGGAATTAGATAGGAGGTTGTTAGACCTCATGAATCATTTGGAGAAAGCGTCGACTATGGAAAGAGCTACTAGTCTTGTTAGCGAGGTGTGATACATGTTAGGAAAGGATCATACATGAATATAATTCTTACATGGCCTCATCAATCTAATCGAAAGATACATCCCTTCGTATAACACTAGATCGGGTACTATTCAAGGAATAGTGCTCGATGCCTATGAGAGACAAATAGGTGTCTCAATGCCTACCACATCTATATGGATGGCCAAAATAGGCCCTTCAATCATTGTTTCCTTTGCTCCTCAAACATACCACACAATCAAGGCGAGTAGAATACCCCTTGGTTTCAACTTCACCCCTCCTACTGCCCCTAGTGGTGGGGGCTTTGGTGGAATGAGTGGTGGTGTCTATGGTGGAGGCCATGGTGGTGGCTTTGATGGAGATCATGCTAGTGGCCCCGGTGGTGGTTCTAGCAGTGGTCACGGTGGTGGCTCCATAGGTGGTTTCAGAGGAGGTTCTAGTGGTGGTGGTTCTGGAGGAGGTTCCACCGGACCTTTGTCATCTTCAAACCCTATTTTGAATGCTCTCCTTCAAAATATGGGGCATATGAAAAACCAATTGGTGAACCTATCTCAGGCCTCTTCGTAGTCTATCTTTTAGCCCTTCTCCCAACATAGTTTGTTGTTGGTGAGAATTCTGAACACTCCCTTCACTTAGGGAATGCAAATTCCTAAGTTCAAAAAGTATGGTGGTAAAGGGGATCTGAAGACACATGTATCAAATTTTAACACCACGTGCACAAATTTCTTTCACCACGATGCTCTAATGGCTAAGATTTTCCCTCGATCTCTCAAGGATATAACATTCAAGTGGTACTATTCCTTGCCTAAAAATTCTATATTCTCATTTGACCAGCTTGTAAATCAATTTCCCTGACAATTCCAGGCTAACATTAGTCCAAAGATGACCTTCTTGGATCTCGTCTGATGTAAGCAGGGAGAGCATGAGAAGATAACTGATTTCATTTCATGATACCAAGCACTCTTTTCACAAATCTTGTACCCGCTGCTTAACTCAGCTATGCAAAAGGTATGAACATAGGTAATCTGTAGTGAGCATGGTAGGAGAAATTTTCCTTAATGAAATATCCTTCTTTCACACATTTGTGCCCTACATTGTGGGAGTACCAACAAATGATGGTTCAGTTTGGGGGATCCTCCTCGTGCTCCTGTTTCAAAGGAAAATCTATAGTGTCCATTTTAGGAAAAGGAAAGTTTGTTGCAAATGTAGTTGCTACAACTACTGATCATAACCTTAGGTGCAACAAAATGTTTACGAAATTATCTGAATTTTATTCTTCTATTCTCCAAAAGTTATTAAAGGATAAGATTATAACATTAAAAAATCCTCCACTGTTGAAGGAGCCTTATCCTGATTGGTATGATGGAAATTCATTTTTCTAGTACCATCATGTTCATGGGCATGATACTGAACATTGTATGTGCCTGCATCATGAGATATAGGACTGCATCGATGACAGTACCATCTGTCTCGATGGAAAGAAGCAAAACATAAATAAGTCAGTGGTGAAGGAAAATAGCAAGTTACAGATTTATATAGACCCATTTCCCTCTCACTCTATGAACTTAATTATTGATCCTTCTAATGCTTCTCCTAAAGCCTTGACATACATAAATGTTGTATAGTTTACTCCTACTCCTCCCCCCAGCCCGCGACTGGCTCACTAGGTGTGATTTTCTCCACATAGGATTTTCCTTTGAATAACAAGCCCTCTCCCCTATACATTCCTACTTGTGCAAATGGAAACATCATAAAAGGAGCCCTTGTGGACCCTGTGAGTCAGCTGAATGTTATTATGGAGGAGAATTTGTGGCTAAATTCATTACACATGGAGGAATATGAGAAAAAAAATCTACTATATGTATGCATGACAGTTTATCTCTCGCCCCATATGGCTCTATAACTCTTTCAATCCTAGTAGGACCTAGGGATGTGGATACAAATTTTGATGTCATTCCAGAACCTAATCTGTTCAGGGTGAAGTTGGGAATCTCGTGGCTAGCTTCCATGAACGAAATTGCTTCCATTATTCACAAATGTCTAAAGTTCTCTCATGAAGGTGTAATGCACATTGTGCATGACACTGGATATCAACCATTGGTATCTCATGGGGGTTATTCCTTGGATAATTTTTGACCTGCCTTGGTTGGTTCGCTTCCTCATAGAATGGATCTACTTTATCAAAATTATATTAAATACAAAACCAGGGGCAAGGGATTGCTGAAAGTGACTCACCCTATAGCACAACAGCTAGCTACCTTTTCCTATCAAAAGGGAGAGGGGAAGCCTACTCATGCTTAGGGCCCCACCTCTACCTCCCTCCCTATAAAGGAGATTTAGATTATTACTCCTAGCTTTTGCTTAAGGAGTTTGATGGTGCCTGCTTGGTGAAAGGCCAAGTGTCAGATATCTGACCTTCCTACCTTACCCACAAGACCTCAACCTATTTTGTATGGTAAGGGGAAGGGTCCCTATGGAGCGTCCTCTATGTCATAGCCTTAGTGGCATCCTATTGCTCCTACCTCTAAGGAAGTGAATGGGAAGAGGCTCGCCACTGAGGCATTGGAGTTTACTCCCCCATTGTTGTTCCATCATCCTCTCTGTCTCTTCCTCTTGTTCCCATCTAGGAGTCCCCCCCTCCACCGAAAATGACTATGATGGATACTTTGATGGTTGAATAGGATTCTTCCATCCCTTCTTAGTGTACGACCTCTAGCTCTTAGAGTCATAGAAATTTCCTTACACATGAGTGCAAGCATCAGAGGAAGGCTCTAGCTGCTGAGTAGGATGCCTTGCAAAAGAAGGAAGAGGGGTCAACAACGCCTACTTCAATGTATTTTGTTGTGTCCTACTCTTTCGTCCTCTCCACTTTAGTTCCCTTAGCCTTAGTCTTGCTTCTGGCTCCCCTTGCAAGCATGAACAATCCTCACCTGAAGAGGGTGAAAGCATTCATTGCTCCTTCGATTGAGCCTCCCCTATTGATGTCTCTTCCAGACATCCATAATTTTCAAAACCCGTGGAAATGCCAAATACCTCGGTGGTGTTTTCCATAGTTTTCTCCTCTTCCTCTACGCCCTTTGCTTCATATGTGGGGATTTCACATCCCTTGATGAAGAAAAAGATGGAGGATGACCCTAATAGCAATGAGGATTTGAAGAAGGGTTCGCCTTCTTCGAATGGTGGTTCTACGTTGGCTTGTGTCATCTTAGTGCAAGGGAAGCCTTGATGTCTCCGAAGTTTTTCATTTCTCTCGAGTCTTTTGGTGAGCTTAGTGGTGGATTTCGAGAACCGCCTCCCTCGTATGTTGAGTTAACACATGAAACTCCTATGAAGTGCATGTTTAACTCTATAGACGAGGTCCTATCCCTATCAATGATTTTCGTGAGATTGCTGACATTTACCCCATAGGAACTGAGTGGAGAAGACCTCAAGGGGCCTTCTCCCTTGGCTCTTGTTGTGGGAGGGTCAGAGGGTTCCCCCTTGATATTTCATCCTTACAGGGTCATCCACCCTCCCCTTACAATGATCTAATCGAGGAGATCAATGAACTCTTGCTTGATGAGGACTATAGGGGGTACCTCTTCGTTATATGTAGAATAGATTGTGTGTGTGTGTGTGTATTGTGTTCCCCCGTGCTTGTGTTATGTGTTCCTAGATGACCCTTGTCACCCTTGTAGGTGTTTGGATATAGGAGTGTTTTTGTGTCATAAAAATTCTTCTATTTGTCACATAATTCTTCCTTTGTTGTGTATTGACTTTCGACAATTAGGGATGATGCAAAGTGTTGGGGGAATTTAGGTCTATCTTCCATATTGAACCAATTTTTTATTTGTATTTTCTCTTGACGTGCCTTCTTCACATGGTCTGACATAGTAGGGGGTTGATGACAATTCATTTATATACTATTATATATATTTATCTATATTTATGAATAGCTCTAACCCCTAAATATGAGATCACCCCTATCTCTTTTTTGTTATCCTATTGTCTTTTCTTGAATCTTGCTCTCTTCTTTTGATTTTTTTGTGATGTTGTGGTGCTCATGTGTTGTTCCTCACATGTGGGTAAGTGCAAGAAGTTGGGTCCACATTCAGGGGAAGTGTCACTTTTTAGCTTTAAAACAAATACCCATTCATTTTTTAGAATAGGTATCCATTTTGAAGTGGGTACTTGTTCCAAAAGGTTTGAAACTCACAAGAAATGTTTTTCATTTGGATTTAGGCTCAGAAAAGGTATGGTAACCCAACACTTAGGCTTAGACCTACAAGTACAAGGTCATGGAAATTTCAATAGAAAAAACTAACTTTGGAAATATAGCTAATGAGGTTTTAAAAAAGATGTTTTATGAAATTAAAACCCATTATATATGACAATGTCTAGTTTTTAAATATGTAATTTTTTTAATGATTTGATTATTTTTTCTATGTTTTAATTAATTTATGAGGAAATAGGTCCATAAACTCGAAATGTCAAGTTTTTATATTTTTTTAATAAATTTTAATTTGTTAATTTTCTTGTTAAAAAAATTATATGGCATCAATCTATAAAAAATTCTTTACACAATGAAAAAAAATTCAAAAAATGATAATTTTAGGTCAAGTATGGTGTCCGTACACAAGGGTTTTAAAAACTAGAAATTAGGGCCAATGAAAAATTAATAAATAAAAAATTATTACGAAAAAATTATAAAAAAATATCCTTATCAATCTTCATTATAATATACATATTTCCCCAAAAGGAATTAGAAAAATATTTTCATTTATGTCAAATTATGGTGTCCATACACGTGCATGGTATGTTCCTAAAAAAGTGACTTTTAAAAAGTGGTTTTTATACATGTGTATTAAAAATTATTTTGTATCATCTTGGTATTAGAATAAATTATATATTTGAAAACTAGACTCAAAATACTAAATTTCATATTACTAAACTTTTTAAATTTTAAGTCCAACTATGATAAATTTTGAAAAATAAGGAAAAACACTTCCACTTTTTGAAGATTTTGTGGACCCAACTTCTTGCGCCTACCCATGTGCGACAACATTACCACAGTTACATCTCGCTATGTTCTGTAGGCCACAACATCACTTTTTCATTCTTACTTTTCTCTCCTTAGGATGTCACGTGCCTTTATGTTTGACACACACCATCCTAATGGGTGGCTCTCACACTATGATTTTCAAAAACTACATTCGATGGCCAATGAATCTTTTCTGGAAAATATTTATCTTTAGCTTTTCAAAATAATTTTCAAAAATAAAATTCCTCAAAAAGGAACCCTAGCAAAACAGTTTTCCTTCATCATGGGTTCATAAAGAAAGAATATGAAAAAAATTCCTCTGAGGAGGGAGCACATTCACTTGTGGGTGAAGTTTTGACCTCCCCCTCACGAGGGTGTTTTCTTCCTTTCAAATTCCTTGATGAAGTGAAATCTTTCAAAATGATTCTTTGATGTTGAATTGATTTGCAAAAAATATAGTTACAATTTCAAACAAAGTGTCCCTTGAGTGGATCCCTTTTCTTTCAAAGGGTTCTCGAGGGACCTCTTTGAAATCTCTTTCTTTAATTTTTGACTATTTGTGTGAATATTTGCTTGCTTTCCTACATGGTTCTTTGTTTTCTAACATGTTTTTTCTGTAGATTAACATGTTTCTTTGCAGGTGCGCCTGTGAAGCTACTTCCCAATCCAACTCTATTGAGTCCCCCTCACACTAGGCTTCCTTCAAGAGAGAGTACTTGGGGGCACCTACTTTCCAAGTCCAAGGACCTGTGAAGCGCTTGCATCCTGTAGGATCTATCCATCATTGGTCTACGGGCCTTCGGTGCACTTTGTTCAATCCTCCTCAAGAGAGAGTACCTATGGAGTTATTTTCCTACCCTAAGCTTTTGAGTACCCTAGATTGCAGTCTAATTCCTCGATGGTTTAGGTATATTTTCTTGGAACTCCTTCAACCTAATTTACTAAATACTCATTTGTACTCATGTTCGCTAAAGTGGGGGAAAAATGTATAGGAGTGAATTTGCACCCCCCTTGAAAATTCCCCTTTTACATCCCTCACTTTAGAAAAACCAAATCCAACCATGTAATTCCACATAACCCATCCAAGCTCCATCCACTTGGCACTTATTTTTAGTGTTGGTAGGGGAATTTCTATCAGGGATGCGCGCACGAAGCATAGACGTTTGTGTGGTGTGCTGCCATCCTGACAAGATTCTTGCCTAGCACCAAAGTGTAACGCATTTGCACCTTCCTATCGACCTTTGAATGGATATTTCCCTCCCAATTCATCTTAAAATGGCTATTCTTCACTTTCATTCCATCTTCTTCACATTCACTGTACACTTGTTCGATCTTGCTTCATATTTTTCTCTATATTCTTGCAACTTCAAGCTACTAGCTACACCATAAACTCTTTCAACAATCACAAAATTCTTCACATCTACCACAAAAGCTAAAACTTGGTGTCTTGTGAGACTACTTTTGGTGTCGCTACAACCACATTGAATTCCATAGTTGTAGACTTGCATTCCTCTCTCATTGGCCTTGAGTGCCTTTAGTCAAGGGTAGTAACATTCACTTACTCTTAGATTGTTGTTGGATTTGAGTAGTGTAGTGTTTATCATAGTGTTTGGTTTTATTTCTATTCCAACATAGTTTCTTTATCATATTTCTACATTTCTATCTATTTGGCTATCCGTGGAGGTGGAAAAACCAAAACAGGGGTTTGACTATGGAAAGCCCCAAAATAGCCCCAACATTTTTTTGAGGAATTACATAAAAGGTTTGCAAAGTTATTCCAAGAATCTTACGAGTCTAGAGACGGTCCTTCCTTAGGAATCCAAAAGCCATTCAAAAATTTCTACACCCCTTGGGTGTTTCAAGTCATGACTGATTTCAACAACAACAACAACAATGAGAGAGCATTGGCCAATAACAACCTGGTCACTTTTGAGTTTCTAATTACATATCTAGAAGAGGATGCCCCTATGAAAAACATACCCCATTTCTCTTTGCCTATTTTTTGTGGTCTTTCTGTTGAGGATATTGATATATTATTATTTGAGTTTGATGTGTTGTGCCATAGTTATGATAATCAAAGCATTTCAAAAAAGATCAAATTATTCCTAGCCATGTTGAAGGATGTAGCACTTCGTTGGTTCATGAACCTGAGAAACATCAGAACATGGAATGACATGAAGTCCTAGTATTTTTGACAAAATACTAGGAGTATTGTAAAATGAAGGAGGTTTGGGACAAGATATTTCGTATGACACAAAAAGAAGATGAATCTACTGAATATTACCTTGAACGCTTCATGTTCAACCTACAATGATCATGAAAACCAGGGCTAACTCCTGCTACTATTAAAATGTTGTTTCTTAGGGGAATAAGAGATGATACTATGGATGCATTGAATTTAATAGGTAAAGGTAATGTCTCTAAATTAAAATTTGATAATATTTGTGACATTTGTAGGAATTATTCGAGCTCTCAACGTTCGAGGAGAAATTATTTAAGTACAAGATTTCTTCCTTAGGAAATACAAAAGGTATAACAAAGCATGAAATAGGTAATTTACTTGAATATCTCAAAACTGATTTATTAAATCATATGGGTAAACAAATAGATAGTTTGTATACATGAAGGAAGCATGAGGAGGTTGAAAAAGCCTTAGCCATATTTTGTTCTATTTGTTGAAAGAGGCACAGTGGTAAAGAATGTCCATATAAGAGAACAAAAATTTCTTCTCTAGAAGAAGCCAATAGGGACAATATTCTAAAACCTCTTCCTATAGGTATGATCAAGGTAGAATACATGGATGAACCTATTTATTTCATGGACCAATGAAGACCTTAGCAACCAAGAGCAATGCCCCCAACCGACTGCCAAGCAATACCCCAAAGTCCTTTTCAATTTAGAATTCAAGTATGTGCAAGATCATCATGGAAAAAATAGGCCCTTAAGTGGCAAAAAATTTAGAAAAATCAGAGTTAGGAAACTTGACATAAAAATTTGAATAAGTTATCTATATTATTTAAAAAATATGTAAGAATAGAATATGTAGCAAATTTGTAGTTTCTAAACTACTAGGTTTGTTTAAAAAAAAAAACCTATTTGGTGAAAATTTGAAATTTCAATGCAAGAGTACTTAAATTTGGGGAAAAAATAAAATTAGTTCTTGTCTAACCACCCTAACCACAATAAAAAATGATAATATTTTTTTATAATATTTTAGATATAAGTAGATGACTTATGTTCAGATGTGATGCATATTTTTGTAAATTTTTTCCAAATAAATAATTAATTATGAATTTTTATTACAACTTAAAAAAATATAAAAACTTGTATGTCTGACCACCTTAACTTGGTCAAAACTTCATGAAATTCAATTTTTATTTTTTTAATCCTATAGTATGTGAAGAATAGAATGTGATGCATGTTTTGGATTTAGAAAATGTGATATCGTTTGAAAGCTATAAATTTTTTTCAATCAACCTATCAATCACGACTTTAATTGTAATTCAAATAGAACATGAATAATAATAATTTATTAAATTCAAAGTAAAGCATAATTTATATTCGTGGAAAGCTTAGAATTTCCTTTAAAAACCCTTTTCATTTCATCAATTTTGGGTAAAAAAAAGTTGTCAGCCACATACCCATCATATTTCCACTTTTTGGCCCATCATGATCCTGCACATACCCATTATTTTCCAAACCAACTTGGATGGTATGGAGGTTGGTAGCAACCTCCATACTACCCCCAATGGACTCAGCAATATCCCCATGCTCCACAATCATGGAAAGAATGTTGAGTATCACCACCATCATCTCCACAATACTAGTCATTTCCTCCATATCCACCACCTCCAACAATAAATCCTTATCAACAATCTCAACAACTCTTGCCACCTATTTAATAATCATCCAATCAACCATCTAGTTCATCCCAACCTCTAAAATCCACACCTATGCCTGCACAACCATCACCTAATCCAAACAATAAGGTGGCTCAACCCATCTATAATAATGAAGTGGCAGGAATTCTGAATTATCCCCTCAATGCATTAGAGGTCGATGGTGTACACCTAAGGTTAGGGAAGAACCTCCAAGGACCAACCATCATATAATTTGAGGAATCTCCAATTGAACCAAAAGAATCCAACCAAGGCCTCCATTTCCCAATAGGTTGCAAGAGCAACCAAAACAACAGGAAAAATATCAGCTAGAATTTGATTTTATGAATGAGTTATGTAATGTTAACATTAAAATTCATTTGTTGTAGGACATTCGAGATGTTCTGATGTACACCAAAGCAGTCAAAGAAATCTGTGGGAGGAAACAACATAAGAAGTAGGACCTCAAGATAGTCCAAGTCATTGCATAACTTGCAAACTTGATGTTGGGGAGAATTTTCATCCCCAATTATGTAGATCTAGGGAGTCCAATGACATGTATGTATTGGTAATGTAATCATTCTAAATATACTTATGGATCTAGGGGTAGCAATAAATGTAATGACTAACAAGACTAGGGAGAGACTATCCCTTCAAGGACTAATACCCGCTCCAACCATCTTGAAAATGGCTAATCGCTCCCTTGTAAAACCCAAAGGTATGATTGAAGATATCATTATTTATATTGAGTCTTGGGAGTATCGAATATATTTCATGATTTTGCAACCAAAGATTAAGTTGGGGGGTACCCTTTAATTTTAGGAATACCTTGGTTAGCCGCTGCTAATGCTTTCATTAATTGCAAGTTTGGAAACATGGTGATTTTAAATGGGGAGCAAATGAAACAACTAAAGCTATACCCTAGAGCACAACCATTGTTGGAAACAAAGGATCCCTTATGGATTGATAGTGATTTAGAAGAGTATTTACCTATTTTGACAATAGATCAAAGCATGGAATTTGAGGATATATCGGAAGACACTATTGTTAATAATTTCTTGCAAAATTATTATTTGGTTGATAATTTTTTAGAGATAATGATTTTTCCTACAGGTATACATGATAATTTCCCGTTTGGAAACTTTCCAATAGTTAGTAGTTCACAATCTATTCAACATTTTGTTACTTTGCATCAATTATTGCCACATACTTCTATGTACAATCCATTTTTGGTATATGGTAATTTTGACCCATCTTCATCTAATTCACAATTGATTGTTATAAATACCCCTGTACAGTCCCAAGTTGCATAAATATTTCTTGAAAAAAATGCTCAACATAAATCCCAACTTGAATGCCTCCCAATTAGAATATCTGATTGACATGTTGCATTCACACAAAGAGGCCTTTTCTTGAGATTACTAAGACATGAGAGGTATTCATCCTGCTACCTGTACACATCATATCTATATAGAGGAAGGGAGTAGACCTATGAGACAACCCTAGAGGAGATTGAACCCTATCTTGCATTAAATAGTTAAGGATGAACTTAAGAAGTTTCTTAATGTAGGATTTATCTACCCTATAACAGATAGCCAATGGGTGTCCCCACTTTTGGTTGTTCTTGAGAAAAATGGAAAATGGCGAATATGTGTTGATTATAGGGCCCTTAACAAGGCCACTAAGAAAGACCATTTCCCACTTCCTTTCATTGACCATATCTTAGACACCCTAGCTAGAAAGAATTTCTTTTCTTTTCTCGATGGATTTAGTGGGTATAATCAAATTTGTATTGCCCCAAAGACCAAGAAAAAACTACTTTTACTTGCCCATGAGGCACATTTTCCTATAATGTCTTACCTTTTGGATTGCGTAATACACCTGCTACATTCTAGCGGGCTGTTTTGAGTATTTTTACAGATTTAATTCATGATTGTGTGGAAATGTATATGGACAACTTTACTATTTATGGTGATACATATGATGAAGTTAAGGAAAATATTGAAAAAGTACTTAAACGATGTATTGATACTAAACTTTCTTTAAGTCATGAAAAATATCATATTTTAATGACTGAGGGTATTGTTTTGGGTCATTATATTTCTACAAAAAGAATTGAAGTGGATCCTAAAAAGGTAAAAATCATTCAAGACTTTCCTGTGCCTCCCCCTCCAAAGGATGTACATAGTTTCCTAGGACATGTTGATTATTATTGAAGGTTTATTCAAAATTTCAATAAGATTTCCTCACCTCTCTTTGTGCTACTAGGGAAAGATGCTAACTTGTCATGGACACCTGAAAGTCAGCAAGCCTTCGAAGAAATCAAAGGTAAACTTATAACTACACCTGTGCTATGAGGACCCAATTGGGAACTACCATAATTTCACATACATACTAATGCATCAAACAATTCTATGGGAGTTGTACTTGGATAGAAGGAAGATTCTCTCTTTTACTCTATCTATTATATCAATAAGAATTTTACTGGTGCTGAGGTAAACTATACTATCATTGAAAAGGAATTCTTGGCTATGGTCTACACAATAAATAAGTTTTTCCACTATATCATTGGGTACAAGGTAAATTTGTACATACATATCACTCTACTATTAGATTTTTGATGAATAAACTAGTTGTTACAAGACAAGTGATTCAGTGGTTGCTTCTTTTGCAGGAATTTGACATTACTATCCTTGACAAACCAGGATGAGAGAATGAAGTGACTGAATTTTTGTCTAGACTACCGCATGATGATGAATCAATTCCTGTGGATGATAATTTTCTAGATGAACACCTTTTTTCTATTTCTATAAAGAGCCCTTGGTTTGTTGATATTGCTAGCTATCTCATTACCTACAGGTTTCCACCCCACTTCTCCTCATGAGAACACCGAAAGCTCATAGGGCTTAGTGGGAAATGCAATTGGATAAATGGTTTACTTTGCTATACTAGGATTGATAATATTACACATTGGGGTATGTGCAGGATCATGGTGGGCCAAAAAGTGGCAATGAGGAATAAAACACATCTTTCATCGACTGAAAAATGCAAAAATACCGTGTTGACTTTTTTTAGGCTCGGGTGTCAGTACACACCACCATAGCAAACACCAAACCTACTTTTACAAATCAGATATCCGATTTGTAAAAAGCATATATATAAAAACTCTGTCACTGTTTTAAAGTTATTTCACATTCAACAACCTGCGGGTGCACAATGAATTTATTCTTTGCGTAACGGATATCCGATTTGGCCAAAATCGAATTTGAAAAGGTAAGTTTTTTGATTTTGATTTGATTTGATTCAATTTTGAATTAAATTTGAATAATTTCAAATAGTTTTTTGTGGATTTTTTTAAAAAATAGGGTTTTTGATTGAATTTTTATGAAAAATTGAGTTTAGAATAGATTTTGATAAAAAAAAGAATGTTTTTTGTGGATTTTTTTTCAAAATAGGGTTTTTGATTGAATTTTTATGAAAAAATTGAATTTAGAATGGATTTTGATAATAAAAAAATGAATGTTTTTTGTGGATTTTTTTCAAAATAGGGTTTTTGATTGAATTTTTATGAAACAATTGAGTTTAGAATGGATTTTGATAAAAAAAAGAATGTTTTTTATGGATTTTGATTTAAAAATAGTGTTTCTTATGTATTTGTATTAAAAATTAGAGAATTTTATAGATTTTTGTTAAAAAGTAGGGTTTTTTTTGGATTTTTTAAAAAACTATGGTATTTTTATAATATTTTAGTTTATATTGTCTAATTTTAATTAGATTAATTATTTTTTTAACTTTAATCAGGCATTATGGCTGCTAAGAATGAGAATGCATAAATTCCACCAGTTGAGAATGAAAATCCACTAGCTGAGAATCAAAATGTAGAAATGCCAAATGCTCCACCACCTCCGCAACCATCAATTGAAAACTTAATTCATGAAAAATTGGAGCAATCGAGGGGCATTTGTGATGTTTATAAGAAAATCCTTCGATTATCCTATATGTCAACCACATTGATAGGAATAATTACAAATGTAGAAACCCTCTCCACCCAACATAATTCCTTTCATTCGTGGCGAGAAACCATGAGGGAATATTATGCATGTGGATTGTCTTATGATGATGTGAAAGATCTCCAAATAACAAAAGCCCAAATAGCCTCTTTATTTATTAACCCCAGCATTGGTTTTCCAGTTAATGTTAACAAACCAAAAATTTCTATAAAATGGTGCACGCATAGGGGCATAGTAGATAACTTTTGGGATTCTTGGTGTATGGTTTTTGATAAACCACCTAGCAATAATCTTGATGTACCTTTTTAATTTATTAAAAATTTATATGCTGAATTTTTGTTAGGGAATCATGTCAATTACTTTGACATTAAACCCTTCCAGGACGTTGGTGGAGGTATACCCTAGGATAGGCTAGGGGCAGTTAGAGTAGTCAGGTGCCCACATGTTCCCTATCCTCCCCTTCCTCCACCACCTCTAGTACAACATATAGATATTACAGAGGATGCAACCACACAAACTATCTAGGCCATTCACTCTTTGAGTGGTCTTTTGGTTTCCCATGCTTCTTCAGTAGTTAGCCACAGTCTGGTGATCTTGGTGATAGATCCAATGCTGCTACATCATCCTCCTTGGGTCCACATATTTGTGTGCCACATATTTGCAATACGTGCCAATAAATATGCTTGGGTCCTATTGCACAGCCACTTGAGCAACCATTAGACACTTCTGATTATGACATCCAGGATGTGGAGATTATAGAAGATCACACGCAGGGGAGTGGATTACACCCTACAGAGTCCTCTCCTGCTAGAGAGGTGGACATTGGAGTAGTTACACAGGTAACATTTAAGGTGTAAATTCATAACTTGATTTTTTTTAAAAATGAATATTAATAAGAGATAGTATCAAGTACTAATATTTATTTACATGGTCTATTTAATAGTTAATTTCTAAGGAGGAGCTCACACGGGTGATTGATAGCACCCTTAGGGCCATTTCATTTGGCCTCGAGACACACACAGTACGTATTTTCACACTCACTCATTTACATTTTTTTACTATATACTTGCTTGTCATTAATGAAATTATATATTAACTTATATTTTTATCTTATTTTCTGCTTGTAGGAAACACCTAGTGCGAGCAAGGTGCGACGCTCTCCAGACTATGGAAGCACAATGTTAGATAAGGGAAAGGTAATTGAACTCAAATTTGATTGAATTAAGATTTATAAGATCTTTTATTGATTATGCATACATTGACATAGATTCATAGTTTCATATGTACTTGTCATTTTTATGTATAGGCGGTTGTGAGCTATACATCATTGTTGATAAGTTCCACAACACCTGAAGGAGTAGGTTTTCAAACACCTAAAGGAGGAGGTGTTGAAACACCTGAAGGAGGAGGTGTTGAAACACCTAAAGGAGATACAAAAAAAGATCAGCCTAAAGAGGTATGTGTTTATTTTATTTTGTGCTTGGTAAATATGTTCTTATTACTGACAATTCTATGCTAACTTGGATCAATTTCATGTTTTTGTTCACATATATAGATTCACGTTACAAAATTTGGTTTGGTTAGTTCTTTGAGAGGGGTATATTCTGGGACTCTTGACCCTTTGAAGAGACATATATTTTAGGTAATCAAGATTTCAATTTTAGAGTTCAATTATAATTCAATGTGTATTGATTTTTATGTTAATTATTCAATTTTAAATTATATAGTATAACTAATCTCAATTGTGGTTTGAATTTTTCTTATGCAGCTACATTCAGAGCCAACGAGTGCTTGAAAGAGGCTCCATTTTGATGTTCCACCAGTAGTTTAGGATGAGATAGAAATTTTGGAATGTAAATTTTGAATAGATACCAAGATGGCATATGCCACATATTGTAAAACTTTGTTTGAGTTGGTGTTGATTCCATTTTTGTATATGGACATACACTTGATTATTGGATAATTTGATATATATAGAAGTTGACAATCAAAATTTAATTTCCTCCTCATGTGCATGATTAAACTCTTTGAAAATTTAATCAAGTGAGCAATGGTTAAATATCAATGTACAATAGCATAAAAAGAATGGTTAAATATTATGTAGTTTATATTCATATTGCTGATTACATTGCATTGCGCATCTTTCAAACTCAAAGCATTACTTCACATTGCATAAGTAACAGCTAGATTCTGATAGATGAAAAAATTTCAATAAAAAAATAGTTTTTACAAAGTCAACCTAAGCAGTTATGCAATTACTTCACATTACATAAATAATAACTAGGATCAGCTATCAATTGCATTAGCTTGTCATGGAATTCTATGAGACCACATTTCTTTGAGGAAACTTGGCACAAAACTCACAAAAAATGAAAGAAAGCACTCAAACAAACTTTAAAGGGGTCTTAGGCCTGTACCCCTCATTTGAAACGCTATGTAGCCATTTACTTGCAGTGTAGGGGCCGAACAATGGAGAAAACATGTAAAAATAATATATATAGATGTGCAGCCTAGAAGCATGAATTACAATTAGAATATCACATAACAACATATAAACAAAAAAACCACTATAAAATTGAATGTCATTTAAAACATGCATGATAAAAATTCATTGTTGAAACTTGAATTGTGGTAGCTTGATATACAAAGTCTATTGATGCTAGGGTTCAATTTGTATGATATTGAAAAAATAAGACAACTGAGTAGAGTTATCAACATTCTTCAAAAATCATAAGAATTATTTTAGTACACTCAAGAGTTATCGGATGTCTTCTTGCAGTCTCAAAAGTTATTTTGTATCATTGTTACATTGGTCTTGAGAGTGGTAACTTAATATAGGTCCACAATACAAAACTTGGTTTACCTATGTAGTTTAACAATGGCATAGGAAGATTTTTCTTTGAAAGAAAAAATGAAAGCTCAGCCTCTTGGAATGAAAATGCTTGTTTGCAAAAAAAATAAATAAGAATGAGGTAATTAAGGTATTTGAAGTGATTTAGAGGTCTCTTTTAGGGTAGTTAAGGTGTTTGAAGTGATTTAGAGGTTGCTTTTAGAGAAGAGAGATGTTGAAAAGTACATCAAGTCAGTGAGAACTGAAGTGTAATGTGTTTTAGTTTGTGGTACTCCTTTATTTCTCTACAAATGTGTGATAAATTCTTAGTTCAATGATGTTGAACAATTTTTGAAAAAAGAAAGTTGTGTCATGGTCCACATTCAATCCAACAAGGAAAAATGAAAGCTCAGCCTCTTGGAATGAAAGTGCTTGTTTGCAAAACAAATGAATAAGAATGAGGTAGTTAAGGTGTTTGAAGTTATTTAGAGGTCACTTTTAGGATGGAAGGCTTAAAACTCCATTTTAAATGCACAAAAAAGAATGAAATTACTTCAAACCAAGTTTTTGAAGAAGTTAACTATGTTGCCCACTAGTTTCCCTTAAGAGTCCAAAGTGCTAAAAGGAAACAATCTTTGAAGGGCTATTTCTCAGAGACTGTGATGCTTATAGACTCTCCGTCCGAGGCTATGGGATCATGTTGGGACCATCTACAAAAACCTCTCTCGGTTTTTGCTATCTCAGAGGTGTTTTCCTATGGTGATGACTTTTCAGTGGAGGGAAAAGTTGCCAGATGCAAGCAATGTAAAGTTGCAAAATGGTGCAACTTTCATTCCACAACTCGTACGACCAAATAGACTGTTCCAACACGTCTAGATGGGTACATTTATGCTAGGGATGGTCCTCTCTTGAACCCAAATACACTGAATCACTCTGAGCTATATTGGACCGACGATTTCCCTAAAGAGTCCAAAGTGCTAAAACAAAGCAATCTTTGAAGGTCTATTTCTCAGAGACTGTGATGCTTACAGACTCTCCATCCAAGGTTATGGGATCGTGTTGGGACCATCTATGAAAACCTCTCTCAATTTTTTCTATCGCGAAGGTTTTTTTCCTGTGGTGATGAATTTTCAGTGGAGGGAAAAGTTGCCAGATGCAAGCAGTGTAAAGTTGCAAAGTGGTGCAACTTTCATTCCATAACTCGTACGACCAAACATATTGTTCCAACATGTTCGAATGGGTACATTTACGCTAGGGATGGTCCTCTCTTGCACCCAAATATGCCGAATTAGTCCAAGCTACATTGGATCAACGATTTCCCTTAAGAGTCCAAAGTGCTAAAAGGCAACAATCTTCGAAGGTCTATTTCTCAGAGACCGTGATGCTTACAGACTCTCCGTCCAAGGCTATGGGATTTTGTTAGGACCATCTACAAAAACCTCTCTCATTTTTTGCTATCTCAGAGGCATTTTCCTGTGGTGATGAATTTTCAATGGAGGGAAAAGTTGCCAGATGCAAGCAATGTAAAGTTGCAAAGTGGTGAAAATTTCATTCCGCAACTCGTACGACCAAACAGACTATTCCAACATGTTCAGATGGGTACATTTACGCTAAGGATGGTCCTCTCTTGCACCCAAATATGCTAAATCAGTCCAAGCTACATTGGATTGAAGATTTCCCTTAAGAGTTCAAAGTGCTAAAAGACAACAATATTTGAAGGTCTATTTCTCGGAGACCGTGATGCTTATAGACTCTCTGTCTAAGGCTATGGGATCGTGTTGGGACCATATACAAAAACCTCTCTCGGTTTTTGCTATCTTGGAGGCGTTTTCCTGTGGTGATGACTTTTCAGTGGAGGGAAAAGTTGCTAGATGCAAGTAGTGTAAAGTTGCAAAGTGGTGCAACTTTCATTCTGCAACTCGTACGACCAAACAAACTGTTCCAACACGTCATGATGTGTACATTTATGCTAGGTATGGTCCTCTCTTGCACCCAAATATTTCAAATCACTCCAAGCTACATTAGACCGACGATTTCCCTTAAGAGTCCAAAGTGCTAAAAGGCATCAATCTTTGAAGGGCTATTTATCGGAGACCGTGATGCTTACAGACTCTCCGTTTGAGGCTATGGGATCGTGTTGGTACCATCTATTCTCTTAGTTTTTTCTATCTTTAAGGAATTTTCTTGTGGTGATGACATTTCAGTGGAGGGAAAAGTTGCCAGATGCAAGCAGTGTAAAGTTGCAAAGTGGTGCAAATTTCATTCCACAACTTGTACGACCAAACAAACTATTCCAACACGTCTGGATGGGTACGTTTATGCTAGGGATGGTCCTCTCTTGCACCCAAATATGCCGAATCACTCCGAGCTACATTGTACCGGTGATTTCCCTTAAGAGTCCAAAGTGCTAAAAGGAAGCAATCTTTGAAGGGATATTTCTCAGAAATTGTGATTCTTACAAACTCTCTGTCTGAGGCTATGGGATCGTGTTGGGACCATCTACAAAAAAATCTCTCAATTTTTGCTATCTCAGAGGCGTTTTCCTATGGTGATGACTTTTCAGTGGAGGGAAAAGTTGCCAGATGCAAGTAGTGTAAAGTTGCAAAGTGGTGCAACTTTCATTCAGCAACTCGTACGACCAAAGAGACTGTTCCAAAACGTTCGAATGGGTACATTTACGCTAGGTATGGTACTCTCTTGCACCCAAATATGCCGAATCACTCTGAGCTACATTAGACTGACAATTTCCCTTAAGAGTCCAAAGTGCTAAAAGGCATCAATCTTTGAAGGGATATTTCTCGGAGACCATGATGCTTACAAAATTTCTGTCTAAGGCTATGGGATCGTGTTGGGACCTTCTATAAAAACCTCTCTCATTTTTTTCTATCTTGAAGGCGTTTTCCTGTGGTGATGACTTTTCAGTGAAGGGAAAAGTTGCCAAATGCAAGCAGTGTAAAGTTGCAAAGTTGTGCAAATTTCATTCTGCAACTTGTACGACCAAAAAAAATATTCCAACACATTTGGATGGGTACGCTTACACTAGGGATGGTCCTCTTTTGCAACGAAATACACTGAATCACTCGAGCTACATTGGATCGAGTGAAATTAGGTGAAAAATTGATGCAGACACAAGGGCACAATCACAAACTCTTTGCAACCTGCCTATTTGAGGCATCTAACAAGATTATTCTGACCTCTTTGGACAGTCCAAAACTCCCTTAAAACTTGACAAGCAACTAAATACACATTTCCCTCTTTAACCCCCTTAAACCCTTGTAATAGTGAGAAACTAGTTTTTGTCCAATTACTCCACAATTTTCCAAAACACCAGATGAACACATGACTGATTCAAACACCCATATCCAAGTTACACAACATATATGAGAAACAACATAGACTCCTTTGGACCAGCGTTGACTTCCTATACATTCACCCTTGAACACGCTACTTAATTAGCCCAAAAATGCAAAGTAACATACCTTCAAACACCACACAGACCCCTGAAACCTTGGGGAAGCAAATAAATTGCCAAGAAAAACAAATATTCTACAATTGGATTCCATTTGTACGGACCTGTAACCATCAAATCAAAAAACACTTTTTTTTAGTGTAATTCTTGAGGGTTTATTGGATGTAGCACTTCCATAACCTTTCAGACTCTGCCACCACCTTAGACACCTTTATTTAGGCCCCAATATTGTTAGAAAACAAAGAAACTTTTGGTATCTAAGATATTTTTGCAAACCCTAGGGTAAAAACTCTATTTTCAAGTGAATAAAAACCACCATTTTTAGACCTTTAACTCTTCATTTTATTTCAAAACCCAGTTCTCCACACCTTCCACTCTTGAAATAATGTCAAGACATGTAATAATGTTTCTACATAAATTTTTTATACAAAAATGCTTGAATGGCTTGTGCACAGGCAAAAAACACAAGAAAAACAGTAAAATATGAACTGAGCAATTGAAACTTTATTGATTCAAAGGAAAAAAATCCTTCAACCAAACCTGTCTCGAGCCCTTGAAGGCCTTAAGTAAACCTGCATAACCCATGAAACCTCCATATAATTCCTCCAATTTACAAAGCAATGGGAAGATAAAACCATGTAAGTGGTTTCCCCAAACTAATTGCCACCAAAACCATTCTTGATAGTTTAAAACCACGAACCACCCCAACATGTAATTATGATAGCACTCAAGACATAATCCATGAATAGATAATGTATTTGATCAATAACTCATTGAGAGCAAAAATTCCCAAAACTAGCCCTCCACTATGAACATATCAACTAAGTAGGAACCCATAATGTTATGGAAAGATGATCCACTTCTCCCAATGTAACTCCCAAGAATTACATGTGAGAGATGGTCAATTTCATTGATGGCAATGATTGTGTGACTCCCATTGATGACCTTCTTTATTCAATGCCATTACAAAAATATCCCAAGCATTCCAAAGAATACTAATGAAACAATATTTCCCTCAACACCTCATGATCATTCAAGTACTCATTCTAACAATACAAGAGATTTACACATCAAATTGCAAGTGAATATAGTTTACTATATCTTAACATAAAAAATGCAAAACCTATAATTTACTATATCTTAACATAAAAAATGCAAAACCTAATAGAAAAATGTATCAATGATGTACAGGGATGTATAAGAAAGTTCAAATTTGAAAATAGAATGTAAACTTAGAAAACTGTAGATTTGAAAACCTTAATAATGTAAAACCCTAGAAAGAAGGTTGGATCAAGTGTAGGATTGGTTGGGCTCAACAAAATATAAAGAAAAAAAAAGTTTATTTATGAAATTAACCTAGGATAATTAAGTAAATGCAATCAATCAAACACAATCAACCGAACATAATTAAGGGTTGATAGGGGTATTGGATAATTAAGGGTTGATAAGGATATGAATGTTTATCTTTGATATACTCTTGAATATCTAGGGACATGGTGGTATTTAGAAATATCATAAGGGTTGTTGATTTCTCATGGCGAGGCAAGTTCTCCTAGATCAATCCCCAAAAAGTGAAACAAGATTAAAAATAGTTGGCAATCACTCTAGATGTTCAAATTTGTTACTCATTTTTATTGCATTGAATCAAAATGTCTCACTATTAATTGCTCCAATGCTATAAGATAAATTAATGTTTTCATGATTATAATGAATATATTGTATGTTATTAATGCTAGCGTATATCATCAAATTATGCCAAACATGTGTTTAGTCAACTCAAAGTGGGTGAATGACGCCACTTAGCCAAAAGTTTGAATTTTGAATTTTAAAATGAAAGGGAATAGGTTTGTGACCATGAGGTCACCCTTGCAATTGAAGAAGTTTCCTAGAATGGGTTAATAGTTAAATCTAAGTGGCTAACAATCAATTCCAAGTGGCTAATGGATAAATGAGGGCATACCCATTGGTGAATGTGATAAATGGGAAAATAAGGTAAATGTATAGATGTGTGTGAATAAGAATAGGATAGGGCTAATTGTATAGTGATTTAAGTATGCAAATTGATAAAAGGCTAGAGAGATGAGCTTGAATTTACATGTTGAGTCACTACGTACATGTATCAAGACATTTCTTCAAAATAGACACAAAATTGTGTGGGAAATGACATGGTATGCACAAATTTTACTGTTACAATTACACACATATTGATTTACAAATGCTTTGCATATGTTATAAATTTACTTCAAAATTAATACCTATTAATACTTCTTCTTTAAGAAAACATGATTATGTATTCTCTAATAAAACTTTCACCATAACAAGACTTCTTGCAATTACTTCAATTGTAGCATACATAATTTCATATTGCACCTATCATGTGCCCATTACATCTTCACGTGTGATTGCTAGTATATGTATGTCTCTTCAAAAAACATAGATGGGTTAAGCTCTCTCCTTACTCTTTGAGTAAGAGATTGAGTAAGAGATATTAGGGGAGAGGACTAGATAGTATTACAAAACTTGGTTCAAATGTGCATACCGACAGGAAAGAACCAGGAAGAAAACCTTCGATTGTAGCTCGATTAAGTACAAAAATAGACCCCTTTACAAAACCTATGAGTTTCCAAAATACAGACCCCTTTACATTTTAAACATACCCTTTATACAATGCCAGAAATTTGACCCATATTTCAAAAAACATCACTGGGTATAGATTATGCCCATACACAATTATGACTGTTTTACATTGTTTCCAATTTGAGAATTCAAATTTTATAAAATTTTCCTATTAGAGGCATTTAGGGCATAGTCTTCAACAATAGTAGTATGTTCACGTTCTGGACTGACAAGCACCTGTACAAACCATCACGGTAGCTTAGAATAACCAATCTATATTATTCTAAATGACACAAAATATGATGATATGGTAATGCAAACTATAAAATATGCTTAGAATAACCAATCTATATTGTTGTAATCTATTGCATAACTCTCTGAAAGGATCAAAACTGGCTATTGTTGCAATAGGTCCATGATCAATCATGCCAGGAATATCACAAAAGTGGGAAAATGAGAAATCTATATTGTCACAATAGAAAAGATGCTTATACTGACATATCTATATTAATCTAAACAACCTCAATGATGATGAGTTGGTGATGCAAACTATAAAAGATGCATACCTCTTCGAAAGGATCAGAGTTGGCTATTGTTGCAGCAGGTCCATGATCAATCGTGC
This sequence comes from Sequoia sempervirens, assembly GCA_007258455.2. Lineage (NCBI taxonomy): Eukaryota > Viridiplantae > Streptophyta > Pinopsida > Cupressales > Cupressaceae > Sequoia > Sequoia sempervirens. The sequence continues at coordinate 32,587 of VDFB02282597.1, read as the reverse complement.
TAGGAATATCGTAAAAGTGGGAAAATGAGAAATCTATATTGTCACAATAGAAAGATGCTTATACTAACATATCTATTTTAATCTAAACAACTTGAATGATGATGAGTTGGTGATGCAAACTATAAAAGACACATACCTCTTCGAAAGGACCAGAGCTGGCTATTGTTGTAGCAGGTCCATGATCGATCGTGCTAGGAATATCAAAAAAGTGGGAAAATGAGAAATCTTTATTGTCACAATAGAAAAGTTGCTTAGACTAACATATCTATATTAATCTAAACAACTTGAATGATGATGAGTTGGTGATGCAAACTATAAAAGATGCATACCTCTTCAAAAGGATCAGAGTTGGCTATTGTTGTAGTAGGTCCATGATCAATCTTTCCAAAAAATATCACAAAAGTGCATACAAAATATCATGCTATTAAAGACACCTGCATTGCAATAGTATATAAAATATCAGTATTAAATAAAGAACACTAATGAACTTAATTATAATGAACATAAGGATTCTACCTTCCATTCTTGAAAATACTATTCAAGTGTGCCTGGAGGGTCATCTCTTTGCTTAAGAGTATCCAATATTGCTTCATGATCAACATTACTAGGTGTCCATAGTTGTTTTGTCTTTGGTTTGGCATGATGCTTCAACAACTTAACATTTTTTGCTATAACAAGGTGCGAATACATGAGAATGGTTTTGTGTTTCTTGTAGTCTTCAAATGCAGGTATGCCGTTCTTTCTAATCATGTATGTTCGCAACCAAGTTCCTGCAACCACAACTGAACCTGTAGGATACATGAAACCATCATCATCTTCCATCAGTTGTGTTAGCTTATGATTTACCCGCACACATTGAGCCAACCAATAGTCTGATCTCTCTTCATTCCCTACGGTGCAACAACTGCAAAAATATGTCCTAGTTGTAGTAGATCTGAAAGCAGGTCGTAATCAATTGAACTTTCCATTGTGTCATTTGTCATGGATATTGTTTGAGATAAAGGAGTTAGATACTGTGGTACCCATGTATCCACCCACTCACTTGACTCACATTGATCCCACTCGCACTAAATACAACTCTGACAAAAACAAGCCAACTCTCGTGTCCAAATGGTCCATGTGCCTGCATCTAAGCTTCGAAATGAATGCATCTTTGAAGAATATTTGATTGAATGACAATCCAATCTTCCTCCCACTGTACCCTCCTCATCTAACTAAAAGAATCTGCACACTGTTCAATCAAGTGTCCCTCCATGTGACAATGTTGAACTACACCAATCAACTATAGAACGTGCATCGCTGAATTTTGCTCTTGAAATATTCAATTTCTCCTTAAGTAGAGCTCTCTTTATGCATGCACCTGCTCCATCATGCTCCCCTTTCCCATGTCTAGCTTCAAAAAAATTCCAAATATGAGGTAGACCCCTCTCTACATGCATTCTACTCAACCAATAAAACATATGAGCATTCTTGAATTGACCTATGCAATTATTTGACGAAATTAGATGTCGGCCCAATGCTATATCATGCTCCTGCAAGAATTCAAAAAAATTATCGAAACAATGTTGGACATACTCAAACGAGTGAGATCTATCATCACTCATATAAAAATGATGCTCTCTGATTATCTTTCGATCCTCCTTTGTACTATCAGGTGCATGTCTGAACGTTATGTGGACAAAAATAGCAATCTGAATGGAATTATAATTTACTAAGATTGTACCTCATTTTGTGGTTGCAATGTGTAGTTTTCTACAAAATCAACCATTGATATAATAGTGCCAATCGGAAAAGAGTCCTTACACATCCTAAATTTTTGATCCAACCACTGAGACCTATGACTATGCCTTGCATGCTTGTAGAAAAGATTGTCCTTAAAATTTGAAATAAAATCAGCAACATTGCATTCTTTTGTAACCCACATCTAGAACCTTCACCTCCACTTTGCAAAGTATATTTGACTATCTCATCTGTCTTTTTCTCAACAAGCTTCTTTCCAAATTCATGTTCGGAACTCTCATGAAAACATTGAACAAACTTTGACAAGCCACCACATTGTGAGCACTTTGCATTTAAACAATCATTTCTATAGAAAAAGAAACCATCATATCTAGAACATAAAAATATATCTAGCAAGTCCCTTGATGATTTCAGAAGATGCATTGCACCACACTCCTGCAACATTTCATTAGTATGCAAAGTAGAACGGATATAGCATAATAGCTCATGGTACATTGAAAAATCCACATGGTATTTGCAACAACAAGTATTATGAATCTTAAGAGACACACAATAAAATGGCTTCAAACCCTCAAAAATCCTTTGCGAGATTTCCATATTTTTATGTGTTTCAATAATTTTTTTGAACATTGTTTGGATTGATTCCAAGAAATGTTTAGGATGTGGTGTACGGTCTCTATTGCCAATTCTTAATTTTAAAACATCCTTTGCATTGGGTGATACTCTAGAGTTATCATGCCAAAATTGTTGAATTACCTGCTTTACATTATCAGTTAGCTTCTTATCAACATGCGGAAGCCTCCCGGAAAAAGCCCATGTATCATTTTGAAGAGGATCATCTATTCTTTCTCTTCTTGCAAGTTCTCTATCCAAATTTTTATGATTTATGTCAAAATAAATACAAGTTTTCCTCATAAAGAGAGCCTTTTTCAATTGATGGCTTACTAGGGCGGTTGTAATGACTCTCTGAGCAACTCTCTTATCCTTTTCCTTGTTACTTTTTCGAATAGACTTGAGATCATTACAAAGATTTTTGACAAAAATAGAATTTTTTTCAGTCTTCTTGTTCACACAAATCTTCAATTTGGCTAGCAAAGGTCTCATCTTTTGCATCTTTAGCAATTGTACAAAAATTTGGCATTTCTCGGTCAATGTCTTATCACTAAAATATTGGTTGAAAAGTCTTCTAGCCCACAACCGAACAGTTCGTGGTTGACCTCTTGCCTCTCAAAAATTGTTTATAATGTTCTCATCAAGTTCAAGTAACCATTTAGGGGTTCTGAAGGTCTTGAAATTGGAATATGTCTTTCTTCCATACAAGGTTCTTCATTTCTCATGTAATTTGGTGAAACATAATTTACACTTGCTTCAATATTATGTTCAAAATCTTCATTTCCAACATTTTCACCTTGAACATTTTCAATATCAATTTGAATAATTTCATTCCAAATTTCAATATCATGTTCAACATCTTCAAATCCAACATTTTCACCTTGAACATTTTCATTATCAATTTCAATATTTTCATTCCCAATTTCAATATCATGTTCAACATCTTCAAATCCAACATTTTCACCTTGAACATTTTCATTATCAATTTCAATAATTTCATTCCTAATTTGAATATCATGTTCAACATATTCAATTCCAACATTTTCACCTTGAACATCTTCAATTTCCTCTTCACTTGAAAGGCCATAGGGGTTAGGTTCACCAATATTTAACATACCTTGTCTTCTCTTCCTATGACTTTCTCTATCTCTTTGTCGATATGCTTCAATTTCTTCTTTTGTAAGCTTTCTCTTACATTTTTGCTTCCGACCACTGCTGCTCCCCATTATACCTCATAAAAGATGCTAAAAATCATTACTTATGAAAAATTTCAATAGAAGATGCTCCAAAAAGTTGATCTTTGTCTCTTCCTATCTAAAACCGTGTGTGTGTTGCCTGCAAACAGAATGTAGGGTTTGTTAGAATGCACAAAATGGCCCACATGGGGATTTTCTATGGCCCACAAATCCGATATCCGTTATAATCTGATATCCGATTCATTTGAAAAAAAATTACGATGTTTTGTAATGGTGTGATTTTAGTTCTACAAATCGGATATCCAATTTGTGTACACATAGACCTAAGGGTTAATGGTATATGGTAGAGGGTTTAAGGGTTAAAGGTTTAGGGTTTTGGGTATATGGTAGAGGGTTTAAGGGTTAAGGGTTTATGGTAGAGGGTTATATGGGTTTAGGGTTTCATGGTTAAGGGTATAGAGGAGAGAGATAGATGGAGTGAGTGTGTGAGAGAGTGACCTGAGAGAGTGGGATAAGGTCAGAGAGGGTGGGAGAGTGGGATAGAGTGGGTGAGAGGGAGGGAGAGGGTGGGAGAGAGGGGGAGGGTGGTGAGAGGAGGAGCTAGGGAGAGAGAAGAGTGAAGAGGGTGGGAGAGAGTGGGATAGGGTGGGAGAGGTTAGGATAGAGTGGGAGAGAGCTGGGAGAGAGGAGAGAGGAAGGAGAGAGGAGAGTGGGAGTGAGAGAGATGGAGGAGGGAGTGAGAGAGAGACCTAAGAGAGGGAGAGGGGGTATTATGAAGAGACTTGAGAGAGAGGGAGAGGGAGAGGGAGAGTGAGTGAGAGAGAGACCTAAGAGAGGGAGAGGGGGTAGTATGAAGAGACTTGAGAGAGAGGGAGAGGGAGGGAGTGGGAGAGAGATAGAGGGAGGGAGGGTTAAGGGTAGAGGGTAGATGGTTTAAGGGTAGAGGGGAGAGGGATAAAGGGAGTGAGTGAGTGATAGAAAGACCTAAGAGAGGGAGAAGTGGTAGGAGGGAGAGACTTGAGATAGAGTGAGGAGTGAGAGAGAGAGACCCTAGTGACAGAGATGTTGGGAGAGACATACTTGAGAGAGAGAGAGAGATAAAGGAAGATGGTTAAGGGAGAAGGTATAGGGCTGGCTACAAGGGTACATAGGGATTGGATGGAGAGAGACCTGTGAGGAGAGGATGGAGAGTTGAGAGATAAGGAGGGAGGAGGAGAGAGATAGAGGGAGGTGGGGGTTATGTAGAGGCATGGTTCAAGAGTTTAGGGTTTAAGGGTTAAGGGTTAAGGGTTTGTTAGAAAACCAAGATCTGATTGCAAACTAGAATAGACCTTCTAGAGAAGAGGAAAATGAAAAAGCAAGAGCTTTGCATAAAAACATGCAATTTGATATATTTGAAAAGACCAATAATTACAAGAGATAATTTTCTTTATAAAAGAAAAGATACCTAAACCTAATCTTATCTTGAGCAACAAGATAGCTCAATAAGATAAAGATAAGATCCTATATCTTAGGAATTAAATAAATCCTAAGTAAACTTATGCTAAGTGTAATTAATAATTAATTACACCAACACCCCCCCATAAGTGCAACTTAGGAAGAAGCATGTTATTATGCAAATATGAGTCCCAACAACAAGGCCTGATCAGGTACTCATGTACAAATGTAAAGAGAGGGAAACCCCCCTCAGTGAGATGAACTGCTGCGAAGAATCATTGGAAGAACTTTGATGAAGCAACATTGGAACCCAAAATCCGACAAGCAAGGAAAGATAGTTTTGTTTGCAAGATACCAATTGGAATCACAAATGCAACAACAGACCCGATTCCAAGGAACACTGGAAACTCACATACTAGATCAACTTTGGAATCTGTAAGCAACAGTAAATGAAAGGATGAATGGACCCATAATGGTGACAAATCCGGAAGCTGTGTCTCGAAGCCAATGCCAAACTGAAACTAAAACTGCCCATAGGATGAGTACCATCAAGATTATGGAACATTAACCATAAAACCATGGCCCTCAAATGAGAAAGATCTGAACCAATGTGGATCAAGAACTATAAAATCCCAAAGTGAAGTGTGAACCGAAACAAACCAACGATGTGTCCAACTAAGCAAGAAAGAAGCTAGAAGGAGACAATAGGAAACTAGACAAACTCATGCGAGTTGTCACCAACATGAAAGATGGATGTAAGAACCCCCCTTAATGAAACTTTATATCATTTCATTATTATAATACCCAATGATTGCATAAGGAGATAATGCAAAATTACAGAAACATAAGAGAAAATGTAAACCTAGCACACTAAACAAAAAATGAATGCATGCATAAAATAAGTTACAAATTTTCTAGAAATGACCTCAGATATGCATAGAGGCTGAAACCAACTTTCCAACACCATGAAAATCATGAAAAACGGATAAGCGAGTGAAAAGATATGCATCCTGGAGTGAAAATAACAACATCTAACTTCCGAGGCTGAAAAAAAATCAAAAAGGCAAAACCATAAAATCTCACCAGCACCATTGCATAGAGCTTGGAAACAACTTTCCAACGATATCTCGTTTGCAAAAAAATACCTCTGTTTTCCTAAGTTATGCCCGCTTCTGTGAAAGTCCTCCAAAAAGGTGCGATTCGGCCCCTAGAAGCCCTCAGGGGCTAAAAAAATAGAGCCCCTGGTCACCTAGGTGGACCAGGGGGCTGGTGGCTTGGGGGCTTTGGTGTGGCCCCTGGTCACCCATGTGACCAGGACTGGGGCTAAATGTTCGGCAGGGGCTGGCATGTGGGCGCTGGTCACCCATAGGACTACCTGCTTGGCCACGGGGGTTGGAGGGAACCGATGGAGTGGCAGTGGACTGGCGGCGGGCGGCTCATGGGTGGTGCGCGGGTGGCCGACTAGTAGTGGAATGGTGGCAGAATTTTTTATAATGGTGGGCGTAGGATTTCAAAGAATTTTTTGATTTTTTTAATATTTTTTAATATTTTTTTCAAAATTTGTGCCTTGGGAGTTGTGCCTGGGGGCCGTATGGCCCTTAGACAAATTTTTTTTTCCTCTCCAGATGACTGTGTCCAAATCGAACAAATTTATATGAAAAATGGGGGTTTTTGGGCATTGCAAATCCAACGGTGAGGTCCGTTTGGGCCCAAAGTGCACCAAAAATCAGGCGACCCCCAAATCTATCAGATAAATCACTGAGCTTGAAACCCTCACAGATTTGGCAAACGGTGATGAAAATCAATGAAATAAAAGTCATTTTTGACTTTTTCCAGCACTCTGAATCCAACGAAAAACCCTGATCTGATCCAAGACACTATGTAATGATTCTCAAGGATTGAAACCCTCGAGGGACCTCGAACGAGCTCTGCACTGTGTTCTTCTAACAAAGCTGAGAAGGGGCTATAAATCAAGGCTCTCATACCATGTTAGAAAACCAAGATTTGATTGCAAACCAGAATAGACCTTCTACAGAAGAGGAAAATGAAAAAAGCAAGAGCTTTGCATAAAAACATGCAATTTGATATATTCGAAAAGACCAATAATTACAAGAGATAATTTGCTTTATAAAAGCAACGATACCTAAACCTAATCTTATCTTGAGCAACAAGATAGCTCAATAAGATAAAGATAAGATCTTATATCTTAGGAATTAAATAAATCCTAAGTAAACTTATGCTAAGTGTAATTAATAATTAATTACACCAACAGGGTTAGAGGGTTGAGTGATTAAGAAGTAAGTGAGATTGAGGAGGGGCCACAGAGAATCGGGACTCGCGTTCTAATTAAATCAGGATCCAGAGATCCAGGTCAGTCAAATCCAGCATCAAAATCAAAATTTAAAGGATCCATCCAGGATCAAATCAAAATCAATCAATCGCGTCAAATCAAAAATCCGATCGGCGACATCCAGGATCCGGATTCAATCAAAATCACGCGTCAAATCAAGTCAATCAATCGAGCGTCAAATCAAATCAAAATCAGGATCAACCGTCGAAAGTCAGAAATCAGGCAAATTCAAATCAAATCAAAAATCAAATCAAATCGTCATCAGAAATCGGAAGGATCAGATCCGAATCAAATCGACTCAAAATCAGGATTCTTTCAGGATCAGGATCCATCAAAATCAAAATCAAGGATCAGATCCAGTCAATCAAAATCAGAACAATCAAAATCAAAATCAAAATCAAAAATCCGCATCAAAGTTAAGGATCAGGTCAATCAAAATCAGATCAATCAAAATCGGCATCAAAATCGAAATCAAAATCAGGGGATCCGTCAAATCAAAATCATCGAAAATCCATTCCGTCAATCAGGATTCAGATCCGGATTCAGGATCAAAATCAAAATCAATCATCATCCGCTCGAATCAAAATCCATCAAGGGATCAGGAGAACTCAGGATCGGAGTTCGTCTCCAGTCAATCAAAGGAAAGATCCGGAAAGAAATCAAATCGAAACAAAGGTCCGTCGAGAGTAAAGATCGATCAATCGAAAAGATCAAGAAAATCGTCCGAGAGGAATAAGACAAAGGAAAGGAAAGATCCGAAAAGATAAATCCATCAAAATCGGTCACGAAGTCCGGAAAGTTCATCAAAATCTCAGGGGTCAGGTTCGTTCGGTCGGAAATCAAGAATCAAAATCAGTCGAAAATCAAAATCAAAAAAGAAAATCAAAAAAATCGAAATCGATCGTTCGAGTTCCGGTCAGTTAGGAGTGAGGCAAGAGAGTCCGGTCCCTCGCGTCAAGGATGAGAGTCCAGGATTCCTTCAGAGAAATGGGGTAAGGGAAGATGTGAGTCAAAATGTGTCGTAAAAATAAAGAAGAATAAAAAGAAGAGAGAAAATCGAAATCCCGATCGTTCATATGTTCCGTAATCGAATTCAAATCAAAACCATCGAAATCGAAAAATCAAATCAAACTCAAAATCGATAAGAAATTAATAAATTTATTAGTTATATAATATTTTATATATTAGTAATATATATACATTAACTAAAATATAGAAATAATATTTAAATATTATACATAATAATATAATATATTATATATTAAATTATAAACTATATTGCATATTTTAAACTAGATATATTAAAATAAACTATAAAATATTTATTGCATTTTCTAAATCATATATTATAAAGTGTAATTTTTTTAAAAAAATCATATATAAACCAAATTAGATATCCGATTCAAAACAGATATCCGATTTAAAATGGATATCCGATTTGAAATAGATATCCAATATTTCTGACAAAGAATTTATTGCCTAGGGATTAGCCTCAGGTTTGCTTTGGTATTTGGCTTGGACATGCCAATCCTAAGAAGTCAATGCAAAAAACGTGTTTGACAACTCACCTTGTTTTTCTAGACTTTGTCCATGTGGCTAACGACTTTATTTTTAGCCAAAATTGATGAAATGAAAAGGGTTTGTAGAGGAGACTCTCAACTTTCCACCAATATAAATTATTCTTTACTTTGAATTTAATAAATAATTATTATTCATTTTCTATTAGAATTACGACTAAAGTCCTGATTGATAGGCTGATTGAAAATATCTATAACTTTCAAACAATATCATATTTTTTGAATCCAAAATATGTGTCACATTTGTGCCATACTATAGGATTAAAAAAATAAAATTGAATTTCATGAAGTTTTGACCAAGTTAAGGTGGTTAGACATACGATTTTTTTATATTTTTTAAAAGTTGTAATAAAAAAATCATAATTAATTATTTACTTGGAAAAATATTACAAAAAAATATGCGTCACATCCGGACATGAGTCCTCTACTTATATCTAAAATATTATAAAAAAATATTATCATTTTATTGTGGTTAGGGTGGCTAGACAGACACCTACTTCTTATTTTTTCCCTGAAATTTAAGTACTACTGCATTGAAATTTCAAATTTTCACCAAATAGACTTTAAAAATAAATAAATAAACTTAGTAGTTTAGAAACTACATTCAATTTTCCACAGATTCTATTCTTACATATTTTTGAAATAATATAGATAACTTATTCAAATTTTTATGTCAAGTTGCCTAACTCTAATTTTTCTAAATTTTCATTGCCACTTAAGGGCCTATTTTTTCCATGATGATCTTGCACATACCCATCGTTGTGTTGCAAAAGAGGATATTTTTGATATCCTCTATTCTTTCCACTCTAAGCCTTGTGGAGGCCACTTTGCAACACAACATACCACTAATAATTTTTTTACAACAAGATATTATTGGCCGACGATTTACAAGGATTATAAAAGGTTTGTTCAACATTGTGATAAGTGTCAATGTATGGGCTAGCCTACCCACTCTGATGAGATGAATTCACACCCACAATTATCAATAGAACCATTTGAAAAATGGGGTTTATATTTTGTAGGGCCCATTAGTCCTCCTTCCAAGAATAAAGAACACATTTTGGTCTATATAGATTATATCACTTAATAGGTAGAGGTAGTAGCCTTGAAGCATGCTAAGGATACTAAGGTTGATAACTTTTTGTATTTTGAGGTTTTTACTAGGTAGGTTGTTCCTAGAGAAATTTTCACAGACTAGGGAGCATAGTTCACCTCTGACTTGGTTGTTGCATTGGTACAAGAATATGAAATCAAGCATCAAAAGTCCTCTCCATACCATCTGCTGGCCAATGGGAAAGTGGAAGTAACCAACCAAGAATTGGAGAATATTCTCACGAATATAGTAGCATTGTACAAGAAAGACTAGGTAGAAAGACTTCCCGAAGTAGTTTGGACCTACTGCATAACTTGGAAGACAACCACATGACTAACACCATATGAGCTTGTCTATGGTAAGAAGGTTGTCTTGCCAATTGAGTTTGAAGTGAAGACTCTTTGCACAACTATTTAGCTTGGGATGAGTCTCAGTGATGCCTAGAAAGAGAGAACTGCTCAACTCCATTCTTTAGATGAGATGCATTGGGAGGCCTTTCTTCATGCAAAAGTGGTGTAGAAACAAAGAGCATAGTGGCATGAACACTTTATTCAGTCACAAACATTCCAACCTAGGGAATGGGCATTACTTTATGACTCCTGGTTCCAGGACTTTAAAGGGAATTTCCATACTCACTGGCTCGGTCCTTATGAAATCCATACCATGTACGATAATGGTGATGTTAGACTGTGCACTATGGATTTTGAACACATGGATCTTCTTGTTAATGGGAACCATTTGAAACTTTACAAATGACCCCTTTCAAAAGATACTTTTTCTTGTGATTTGGCGAAGGAACTCACTCTTGTTCCTATCACCTCTTTAGATTAATTTTTTTCAAATAAGCAATATATATATATAAGAAATAAATGATCCAACAGTGAAAACCTTCAAGTGTTGTTGGCCAATTAATGCTTGAAAACTAAATTTTGGTGGGAAATAATTAATAAATAATCTTAGGGGTGAAAATTGGTTTTTTGGTGCCTCTAGGCGGTGATAAGGTGAAAATGAGGTTACTGGTGGTCTATCATTGAGATCAAAATTCAGAAAAAAAAAAAGAAAAAAAAAGAAAGATCCTATCACTTTTGTGCCAGGAGCCTTTTAGGAGGTTGATATTCTTGTCACTACCTATTCTATTGTGTGACAGGAAAGGTGATATTCTTGTGTCATTATCCTTTCGGTCTTCCTCATTGATTAATTTACGCTCTATTTTGGTTGAGTATTTTGGTTCTCATAGATATTTTTTCCTATTTTTCTCAGGGTAGGACCATCTGTGCACCATTTGGAACTTCTATGTTTAGCACCAGTTTCTTTTGCTCTGGTTACTAGCTTTCTTCGGACATGAACTTCTTATTTGTTTTTGTCCAAAGTCATTAGCATTCATTTTGTTTTCAGCTGTATTGATGCTTCATACACTCTACTATCTTTTCCACATTCCCACTTTCGTCATTAGTATGATTCCTTTATTCCATCAGAATTCTCCACTATTGGTAGCCACGCGTCCTTTTCTCATATGCCCACTACAACATTAGCTAACTTCTCATGATGATGCAAATTTTTTCCAGTAGTTCAAGTTGCCACTTTATCTCTGTACTCCATGACAAGACCTGCACTTTGTATTGGTATTGGTACTTTTTGAAAGTTTTATTTTTCCTTTACATTTATTAAATGCATTTATTTCATGTGGCTAATCGTGACATGCCCCATGGATGGTTCATAGCTAAGATGGGGGGGAATCACCTTATTATTTTATTTTACCCTTCACTTCCTTGATGTCTGCCACTTCCCTTCATTATGGAAACTTAACGTTCACCTACCTTCACCATAATTGTCCACAATTTTTTCCATAAAATCATTTGTGCCTACCATAATTACTAAATTTGAAAAAAAAATTCCCCATTTTTGGTAAACCACTCTTGTTTTATGGGATATCTTATTTTTGTTGCTACTGTTAAAATCATTCCCTTTTATTAAACTATTGTCACACTTCCTAGAAAATATATACAATGGTGAAAGATAGAAGACCATGTTTCGAACCCACTTCATTGGAGGAGCTACGAGCTTGAGAGAATAAAGAAGTTTATGTAGTGTTTAAGGAAGCTAGAAGTGGGAAATTTATTTCAAGAAATTGCGAGGATTTGATAAAAAGGTTTCCCAAGAATTTACTTCAATTTTTTATGGTAAGAAGGTTTCTATGAGAGGTCTGTAATTACCTATCACTGATGTGGTGGTATTTGACTTCACAGGCTTGCCATTAACTACTGAAAATTACTTTCCCAGTATCAAAAAGAAAGTGATAGGTCCTTAAATCCCACACGTAAAGAATTTCTAAGGTGGGGTGAGTTTGTGGAGGTGGTACAAGGCCAGGGGACTAAATTGGGTTTGTTACTTGGGATATGGATAGGTGTAGCTAAGTTCATGATACAGTATATCACTTGTGAGGGGAGGTATGTGATAGCAATCAGAGTGGAAAACAACTCACCTTCACAATACAAAGGATTCCAAACCACTTTTCTTCCCTCAAACTCAATCTAGGCTTGTTTTCAACTTTTCACCTAGTCTCCCTAGTAGGTTTGTAGATCTATTTTTTCCACCTTAACTCTCAAAATTCCTTAACAACCTCTAAAAAAACCACCATTTTAGTCACCCATTTAAGCCCTCTTCAACATACATCAAACCCTCATAAAACTCCTTTTGATAAAATTTCACAAAAACATGGAATAACGCTATCCAAGACCTCAATTAAGTAAGATTTACAAAGGAAGTTCCCTCCAAGCACTCCAAAAACCCCAAATTAAACTTGGGAAGCACTCACCAACATGAAAAATCACCAAATCCATAACTTTTAATGCAAGTTAGGCCCTGCAACACCCCTAACTCCAAAACCCTCTCTTTTCCCAATTTGCACTAGGGTTTATTGTAAAACCAAATCCCAGACCTTACCAAACCTTTTCACCAACTCAAACACCCCTAATTAATCCTGCACATGCTTAAATATCAAGAAACATCACTGACCCCAAATTTTTCATCAAACCCTAGGCCAAAACCTTCATTTTCTTGGCATAAACTCTCTTAAACTCCATAGGAAAGTCATCCAAACTCTCACCCAACCTTACACTCTTCTTATTTCAACCAGCTTATGTCTAAACCTCCTCCATAGGACCCATTTCACCAGTCATAGAGATTACAGTCAGTGAAATGGTCCTTATAACATGCTAATTGCTTACAAACCCCAAAATAGGGTATACCTGGGCATATACAAGGAAACAAAAATAAAATGCTCCAAATTCAATTTGATCCCCTCAAACCAACTACAAAATATATTTAACTCATTCCACCTAATAATTCATGAGGAATTTGAGCAATCTTATGACTGTACGATACCGTACAGGCCTGCAAACAAAGAATAATACAAAGAATTTCTAGAAAACAGTGAGAACTTTATTGGTTTTTTGCTTCAAATCCACCAATCCAACCTTTACATCGATGGAATCCACTTATTTAAACATTTACCACCAAGGAAAAAATGACTCAACAACTTCCAAATAACTTTCAAACTCCCCATGATCATTGGGGTTCAAAAATTGCACTTTTCTTTTGCATTTTTGTTGACAACATTTAGCACTTTTGCATTATGTGCAAATTGACTCTCCTAATCACCTAAAACATTAGATACGATCTATTTAGACCTTATTCAACCCAAAAACATGACCTTACACAAGAAAATGACATTTCACCCACCTTGACAACTTTTCCCCACATTAACAACTTCTTGACATGATTTACAACTTTTACAATATAGACCCCAAAAGGCACCAAAGTTTTCCAATTACATAAAAATAGTCTCAATTGACCTTATTTAGACTCAAACACTCAAAAAACTTAGACTCAAACACCTAGACTCAACCTGTCATGAAACAACTAGAGAAAATTCATTGAGATGGACTAGTGCCCCTGCACCAGTATGTCTATGTATATGCTCAACATTTCAGGTTGTTGTTACATTTGAGGTGGAATCATATAGTAAATATATCTTATTTTCTTCATTTCTCACTACATCGTATGAGTAGGGAAGTTCAGGAATGAAAATTAATTCACTAGCCCACCATGGTTTAATTAGGTTGTTAATTATTGATGCCCTTAAGAAACTTTCTCCCCTAGGAAAATGTGATACATTTGTTAACATGAATAATGACACCAATTCTGACACTTATAAAAAATATTCAAGTGAATCCTCCTCCAAAGTTTCTAATGAGGAAGAAGGAATTCCTGGCATGCCTGAAGGAGGCCCTAAAGAAAATCAAGAGCCTAGTGTAAACTTGAGTGAAATACTTTCGAAGGAACAAACCACTAGGAAGTCATCTAGAAAGACCTTGAACACTAAAGAAACTAGAACTTCAAGTGGTAAATCCTCTAAAGCTTCGAGGTCATCTGATAAAGCAATTAGGAGAAAATAAACCCCATTTGCAGATTGTCCAAAAGAATAGGTCATAAGTCTCCTAGTGTTAGAAAAGGGAAATAGGTTGCTACTAGTCTTGTAAGCCAATTGGAAGACTTGGACAATGTGGATAGTGATATTGATAGTCTAAAGGGTGATGAACCAGATTTAGATGTTGAGGTTTTATCTGAGGTTCTGAAGAAACAGGGAAAGGAAGGTAGGGAACATAGAAGGGAAAAGAGAAAAACTGTATCTGAGACAGAAAGAAAGAAAGGGGAAAAGAAACAAAAATAAAATAGGTCTCCTACCTCTAAAACAATTCTTGATCGAGAACCGAAAACATCAAATGTTAAAGAGTGTCCCACAACTAAACCCTTGGCTAAGAAAGAAGAAGATCATATTCCATCTAAATCACAATGTCTCTCTTTGTTGCATCTTAGTGATGAAGAGCAGTTCAATGAGACTAATGTAGAAATAGAAGACATAAATGCAAAAGAATCATTGTATCAAAATGATAAGATTAATGTGGAAATATAAGAGATCTTGACCCAGATTGGAAAAGAATAGTTTGTTGAGATTAATGTGAAAATAAGGGAGATAGATGTAGAGGAGTAGGAAAGGAATATGAGTCCTCTTTCCTTGTTGTGCCAATTTAATGAGTAATATTTTAATGAAGCATGAGCCAATGCATCAACTATACAGTCAGGGTTTGAACAATTGAATACCACGGGGGAGACAAAATTGGATTATGGGAAATTTAATGGAACTCAAGATGGAGAACATGAGATAAGGGTGTTGGATGTTGTGGTTGTGTTTCTGATATGTGGTTGTCATTGATGTCAACACTATTAGAATTAATGTCTTAGAAGCTATATATGTCGAGGATATTGAGAAAATTGTAGTGAAATAAGTTGCAGGTTGTCAGTGGTGAAGTGAAGTTCAGTCTATTAGTTAGCTCAGTACAGTGATGATCAGAGGTTGTGGATTAAAGGGTTTCTTGTCGAGCATATCTAGTTTATCCACATTAAGTTTTAGAGATCCATGTGAAGATTTGATTGAGTTATGAGCAATTATATTCTGACAGTCATTTTGTTGCTTTAGTTGGTGTTCTTGAATGAAGATGATGTGATTCTAGTAAGTTCACTTTTTATACATGCCTCTTTGATGATTCATGATGTTTTTGGATGTTTCTAGATTGTGCTCTATCTATGTTGCATGTCTGCATTGATCGTTGTGCTCGCGATTGGAGATTTTCTCTTGCGTGTTCATGTTTTTCATGTTCTTGGCTGACATTGTGTTTTAGCGTGTTGTGGATCTTTGAGGAATAATTTTTGAGGTATTTTTATGTTTAAGTATTTTATTTTGGGTCTTCACTATGTTGTGACTGACCTTGGTTGATTCACATTAATAATATTTAATGTTTTGGGCCGACAATTTGCATATGTTTTATTATTTTATTGAGGCTGACATGTAGCGACATCATTTCTTGTTGCAGATATATATAAGTGACTTTTTTTATCATTTGAAGGCATGCGTATGCAAAGTGTGCGAGTCCTATGTGCGAATAATGTTTAGATATTTTAAAGGAAGAAGTAGAGTGTGAAGAAGAGTAGAGTGTGAAGAAGTGTTCATGTGCTTAACTGAAACTGTAATCAGGCATTACTAGATGCTATTTTCTCAGTTCAAAATTCTACGGATGTAATCCGAATATTTCTATAAGACAGTGTGTCTTCCTTTTGTAATTGAGCAGTGAGCTCTAGGAAATGCACCTGAATGCATGTGCATTCCCTATTCATATTTCTTTATACTTTTAACAGGGTATAATCTTGTGGACTAACCTCCATCGTGGTTTTCCCCCTAACAGGGTTTCCACGTAAAAAATCTTGGTGTTATGTGTGTTTCTAATGTGTTGTTGATTTATGCTTTCATGGTTATTGATCAGATCTAAGAATAAGGTTAATAAGTTGAATAAGTTTGAAATTCTATGACAACTGATTAAGCCCCACTCTTAGTTGTCTGCCCTTGTGTTGCCAACAATTGGTATCAAAGCAGGTTCCTTGGAAGAAGTTTAACAACTTGAGGTGATTCAGGATGGAAACATATAAGAAGGATAGTTCAAGATTTGATGGAACAAATTATTCTCTGTGGAAGGCTCGAATGGAGTGTCATCTGAGATGCATTGGTGAACCCTACTGGAAAATTACAAAGAATAGGTATGCTATTTCATAGAATGGTCCTTCTATTGCAGATGAGATTAAGGAAGCTGAGTACAATATCAGGGCCGAGGAAGCATTGTTGAGTGCTTTGACTGATTCTAAGATGAAAAATGTTATGGATCTGATGACTGCTTATGATATTTGGAAAATTTTGAAAATTTTGTATGAAGGTGATGCTAATGTGAAGATTTATAAGTTGCAAAGTCTAAAAGGGAAATGTGAAATGTTGAGAATGGGCGATGATGAGAACATTACTTCTTTCATGTAAAGAGTGAATGAACTTGTGTGTGGTATTAGATGTGCTGGTAGACGATTGGAAGAATCAAATATTGTTGCTAAAGTGCTTAGATCCTTGCTTGTTGCATACAAAATCAAAGCTATTGCTATTGAGGAGCTCTAAACTGTAACAAATGTAACCAAAGACATGTTGATTGGTAAGCTTACTACTTTTGAGTTGAGTGAATTTGGTGACACTCTTCCTAAGATAGATGCATTCAAAGCTACTACTTTCAGAAGAGATAAACAAAGATATGATACGAGAGAAAGTTATTCTAGGATGACGAGGAAATAAGAGAGATTGAAGAAGAGGAGAGAAAACTAGAGGAGCTTGAAGCACTTATTGTCAAAAGGGAAGCTAGAGGAGAAGGTAAGTATAAAGGAAAATTTCATATTAAATTTTTTTCTTGCAATAAGATAGGTCATTTTGCATCAAGGTGTTTGGAAAGAGTTCTTAAGCCAAGACCTAACAAGCCTAAATTTCAAAGAAAGTGCTATTATGCTGCTGATGAAGGTGTGACAGATGATGAATTTGATAAAGGGAATGCAAGTGAAGATGAATGGGTATTCATTGCTATCAAGGAAAATGATCCAACCCCTATTGAATCTGTTAGTTGCTCAAATGTGGAGAAAGCCCTAGCTACTCGAGTTGAAGAGAAAGATGAATGGGTAGTTGACAATGGATGCTCTCATCACATGATAGGTGATAACAAATTTGTGAGCCTAGAAAAGTATGATGGTGGTGTTGTAAGAGTTGGTGATGAAAAATCTAGTGTAATCTGTGGCAGAGGATGCATTTCTCTTGATGGTAAGAATAATACTGATGATGTTCCATTTGTGGAAGGTTTGAAGCATAATCTCTTAAGTGTTGAATAGATGGTTGAAAATGGATACAATCTTCAATTCAATAATAGAAAGTGCAAAATATTTGGGAGTTCTAAAAATGTGATTGCTTTAGGTACACAAAAAAAAGGTAACATCTTTCACCTGAATGCTACTGGTAAAAGTTGTATGATTTCTCAAGTTGTTGAAAGTTGGTTGTGGTATAGGAGAATGTGTCATGTAAACTTTGACAATATTATCAAGATAAGTTCTACTCAGGCAGTGAGAGATCTTCCTAAGTTGGTAAAGCCTATTAATACTATATGCAAGGAATGTTAGTTAGGGAAGCAAACTAGAATTTCATTTCAGAGCAAACAACATTGTTCAAATGAAGTGTTGGAGCTTGTTCATACTGATTTGTGTGGTCCTTCAAGAATCAAAAGTTTACAAGGAGATAGGTACTTCATGTTACTTATTGATGATTACTCTAGATTGATGTGGGTTACTTTCTTAAGGGATAAATATGAAGCTCTAGAAAAATTCAAGATTTTTAAGGCTATGGTTGAGACAGAGACAAGTTTGAAGATTAAATGTTTGAGATCAGATAGAGGTGGTGAATTCACTTCCCATGAGTTTAATTATTTTTGTGAAATGCATGGAATAAAGAGACAATTATTTGCCCTGCGGACCCCTCAACAAAATGGAGTTGTGGAAAGGAAGAATAAGACAATTCAAGATGCTGCTAGGACTATGATGCTAGAAGGAAAAATTCCACATATATATTGGAGAGAAGCTGTGAGTACTAATTTTTACATTCTTAACCTGGTACAATTCAAAGTTGATATTGGTAAGACCCCTTTTGAGCTATGGTTTGGTCACAAGCCTACTATTAGATATTTCAAAAAATTTGGGACTAAATGATATATTAGAAGAGATGAAGATATAGGAAAGTTTGATGCTAGGAGTGATGAAGGAATCTTTCTTGGTTATTCTACTAAGAGTAAGGCCTACTGGTGCTACAACAAGAGATTGAGGAAAGTAGTTGAAAGTGCAAATGTCAAGGTTGATGAAGACATAGCTAGACCATCTAGAACTTGTGGATATGATTCAAACAATTAGAATAATAGTTCAGTCATAGGAAAGAAAGTTCATACTTCAAAACAAGTTCAGATCATTCTGGTGAATCAAGAAAATAAAGAGGAAGGAACTAGTGAAAGTGCAGAAGAGAGATCACAAGAGTCAGAAGCTCAAGAACATCCTAAGACTCCAAGGTATGTAAGACTAAACCATTCAGAAGATCAGATTATAGGTGATAAGAATAAAGGTGTTTAGACCAAGAGAAAAATTGTAGAAGAATATTGTTTAATTTCAAAGACTAAGCCTAATAGTATCAATGAAGCATGCAAAGATGAACATTGGGTCAAAGCAATGAAAGAAGAACTACATAAAATTGAGAAAAATAATACATGGATTCTTATTCCTAGACCTAAAGGAAAAAATGTAATTGGAACTAAATGGGTCTTTAGAAACAAGCTAAATGAGCAAGGTGAAGTTGTTAGAAACAAAGCAAGATTGGTGTGTAAATGATATTCTCAGATGGAAGGAATTGAATTTGAAGAAACCTTTTCCCCTATTTCTAGGATTAAAACTGTGAGAATATTTCTTACTTATGTTTCTTACAAAAGGGTATGTGCAGGATCATGATGGGACAAAAAGTGGCAATATGATGGGTATGTGTAGGGTATGTGGTTGATGACTTTTTTTTTAATCCAAAATTGATTAAACGAAAAGGGTTTTTAAAGGAGATTCTCATCTTTTCACCAATATAAATTATGATTTACTTTGAATTTAATAAATAATTATTATTCATTTTCTATTTGAATTATGACTAAAGTCTTGATTGATAGGCTGATTGAAAAACATCTATAGCTTTCAAACGACATCACATTGTTTGAATCCGAAACATGTGTCACATTCTATGCTTGGAATACTATAGGATTAAAAAAAAAAAATTTAATTTCATGAAGTTATGACAAAACTAAGGTGGTCAGACATACGAGTTTTTATATTTTTTAAAAGTTGTAATAAAAAATTCATAATTAATTATTTACTTGGAAAAAAATTATAAAAAAATATGCATCACATCGGGACATGAGTCCTCTACTTATATCTAAAATATTATAAAAAAATATTATCATTTTATTGTGGTTTGGGTGGTTAGATAGACACCTACTTCTTATTTTTTTCCTTGAAATTTAAGTACTACTGCATTGAAATTTCAAATTTTCACCAAATAGATTTTTTTCTTTTTTAAATAAACCTAGTAGTTTAGATAGTACATTCAATTTACTAAAGATTCTATTACATATTTTTGAAATAATATAGATAACTTATTCAAATTTTTATGTCAAGTTTCTAGGTAACTCTGATTTTTCTGAATTTTTTGCCACTTAAGGGCCTGTTTTTTCCATGATGATCCTGCACATACCCAAAAACTACAAAGTTTATTAGATGGATGTCAAGTCAGCATTTCTATATGGCAAATTGGAAGAAGAAGTGTATGTTGAACAACCTAATGGATTTCAATTGACTGATTAGGGAGATATGGTTTTTCAGCTGAAGAAAGCATTGTATGGACTTAAGCAAGCCCTAAGAGCATGGTATGCTAGATTGGATAGGTATTTGCTGAAGCTTGGATTCAATAAAGGTACTGTTGATAGTAATTTGTATTTCAAGATTGATCATGACAAAGATTTTATTGTTGAGGTATTGTTGAGAAGTCTTTGTTGAGATTTAGGATTTGGAGGAGATGATAGACTTGTGAGAAGTGAGTGAGAGATGAGAGAGAGAGAGAGATGTCTATGATTGGTGAGATGCAATTCTTTTTGGGATTGCAAACTACTTAGTTAGATAAAGGGATATTCATATCTCAGTCCAAGTATGTAGAAAGAATTGCTAAGATTTTGTATGGAAGATTCAAAGCCGGTTAATTTTTCCCTGGTGACGGATGCAATTGATACAAGATGGTATTCTCGAGAAAATAAAACTAGATTACACATGAGTAGTTGGTGGATTGCTTTATTTGGTAAACTAGATGGATATCATGGATGTTGTATGCATTGTTGCAAGATTTCAAGCCGATCCTAAGGAATCTCATGTAACTATTGTGAAGAGGATTTTCAGATACTTGAAGGGGACAATTGATTTTGGTTTGTGGTATCCTAAAGATGATGATCTTACTTTAAGTACTTTTACTGATGCTGATTGGGTAGGTGATTTGAATGACATAAATAGTACTAGTGGTGGTGCATTTTTCTTGGGTAAGAAGTTGATTTCATGGTTAAATAAGAAAAAAAATGCCATTTCTTCATCTCTTTGAGGCATAATACATTGTTGTTGCTATGATACTCAAGTGGCTGGATGGAAATAGATATTGAAAGATGTAGGAGTTATGTAATTGAACCTATTGCTATATTACTAACGATTACTAGGTTCAATTAACATTTCTGGAATCTGGTGTTGCATTCAAAGACCAAGCATATATCTATCAAGTTTCAACTTTTGAGAGACAAGGTGAGTGAAAAGGAAGTCAGATTGGAGTATGTTTTCACTGAACAAATTGCAAATATATTTTGCAGCCTTTTCCTAGGATACTTTTGAGTATCTCGGAGGCTGGTGATTGCCTCTAATCAAACTAAGATGGGTAGATTGCATCAATCTGCTGCATTCATAGTCATATCTTGATCCAGATTGATGTTGTGGTGCATTTTTGCTGCGGAGGTAGTCGGATGTTGATATGTGGTTCCAAAGCTTGTGGAGAAAGATATCTTTGTCATTTTATGTCAAGGGAGAAGAATCATATGAAAACTAGGTCTCCCGAGGAAAAGAGTCCTTATGGGAAGAGTTGTATAAAAGATTAAGAAGAGTTAGAACCTAAGGGCCCAGAGTAAGTGCTAAAGATAGTTGCATTGATGGTTTTCACATCATGTGTTGCCATCAATGCCAAAGGGGGAGATTGTTGGATGTTGTGGTTATGTTTTTGATATGTGGTTTTCATTGATGTCAACACTATTAGCATTAATGTCTTAGAAGCTATATATAGGATGACAGAAGAATTGTAATGAAGAATAAATTTACGGGTTATCGGTGGTGAGTAGGTTCAGGTCATGGTTAGCTTAGTATTTGTTAGTCGGAGGTTGTGGATTCGGGGTTTCTTTTCAAGTATATCTGGTTTCACTAAGTTTTAGAGATACTGCGTGAAGATTTGATCAAGTTGAGTGGTTATTACGACAGTCAATTTCTATTAGCTTTAGTTGGTGTTCCTAGAGTAGAGATGATGTGATTCTAGTAAGTTCCAATTTATTTCTTGGATGCCTCTTTGAGTGAGTTCACTTGATGTTTGTGGATGTTTCTAGATCATGCTCTATCTATTGCACATCATTAGTGTCATATAAATGATTCGATTTTTCTCTTGAGTGTTCATGTTTTCATGTTCTCGAATGACATGGTGTTGAAGTGTGTTGTGGATCTTCGAGGAGAAATTAATTGAAGTGTTTTTGTGTTGGAGATTTTGATTTGGGTCTTCACTATATCAATTTTCCACAGATTCTATTCTTACATATTTTTGAAATAATATAGATAACTTATTCAAATTTTTATGTCAAGTTGCCTAACTCTAATTTTTCTAAATTTTCATTGCCACTTAAGGGCCTATTTTTTCCATGATGATCTTGCACATACCCATTGTTGTGTTGCAAAAGAGGATGTTTTTGATATCCTCTATTCTTTCCACTCTGAGCCTTGTGGAGGCCACTTTGCAACACAACATACCACTAATAAATTTTTTACAACAAGATATTATTGGCCGACGATTTACAAGGATTATAAAAGGTTTGTTCAACATTGTGATAAGTGTCAATGTATGGGCTAGCCTACCCACTCTGATGAGATGAATTCACACCCACAATTATCAATAGAACCATTTGAAAAATGGGGTTTATATTTTGTAGGGCCCATTAGTCCTCCTTCCAAGAATAAAGAACACATTTTGGTCTATATAGATTATATCACTTAATAGGTAGAGGTAGTAGCCTTGAAGCATGCTAAGGATACTAAGGTTGATAACTTTTTGTATTTTGAGGTTTTTACTAGGTAGGTTGTTCCTAGAGAAATTTTCACAGACTAGGGAGCATAGTTCACCTCTGACTTGGTTGTTGCATTGGTACAAGAATATGAAATCAAGCATCAAAAGTCCTCTCCATACCATCTGCTGGCCAATGGGAAAGTGGAAGTAACCAACCGAGAATTGGAGAATATTCTCACGAAGATAGTAGCATTGTACAAGAAAGACTAGGTAGAAAGACTTCCCGAAGTAGTTTGGACCTACTGCATAACCTAGAAGACAACCACATGACTAACACCATATGAGCTTGTCTATGGTAAGAAGGTTGTCTTGCCAATTGAGTTTGAAGTGAAGACTCTTTGCACAACTATTTAGCTTGGGATGAGTCTCAGTGATGCCTAGAAAGAGAGAACTGCTCAACTCCATTCTTTAGATGAGATGCATTGGGAGGCCTTTCTTCATGCAAAAGTGGTGTAGAAACAAAGAGCATAGTGGCATGAACACTTTATTCAGTCACAAACATTCCAACCTAGGGAATGGGCATTGCTTTATGACTCCTGGTTCCAGGACTTTAAAGGGAAGTTCCATACTCACTGGCTCGGTCCTTATGAAATCCATACCGTGTACGATAATGGTGATGTTAGACTGTGCACTATGGATTTTGAACACATGGATCTTCTTGTTAATGGGAACCATTTGAAACTTTACAAATGACCCCTTTCAAAAGATACTTTTTCTTGTGATTTGGCGAAGGAACTCACTCTTGTTCCTATCACCTCTTTAGATTAATTTTTTTCAAATAAGCAATATATATATATAAGCAATAAATGATCCAACAGTGAAAACCTTCAAGTGTTGTTGGCCAATTAATGCTTGAAAACTAAATTTTGGTGGGAAATAATTAATAAATAATCTTAGGGGTGAAAATTGGTTTTTTGGTGCCTCTAGGCGGTGATAAGGTGAAAATGAGGTTACTGGTGGTCTATCATTGAGATCAAAATTCAGAAAAAAAAAAAGAAAAAAAAAGAAAGATCCTATCACTTTTGTGCCAGGAGCCTTTTAGGAGGTTGATATTCTTGTCACTACCTATTCTATTGTGTGACAGGAAAGGTGATATTCTTGTGTCATTATCCTTTCGGTCTTCCTCATTGATTAATTTACGCTCTATTTTGGTTGAGTATTTTGGTTCTCATAGATATTTTTTCCTATTTTTCTCAGGGTAGGACCATCTGTGCACCATTTGGAACTTCTATGTTTAGCACCAGTTTCTTTTGCTCTGGTTACTAGCTTTCTTCGGACATGAACTTCTTATTTGTTTTTGTCCAAAGTCATTAGCATTCATTTTGTTTTCAGCTGTATTGATGCTTCATACACTCTACTATCTTTTCCACATTCCCACTTTCGTCATTAGTATGATTCCTTTATTCCATCAGAATTCTCCACTATTGGTAGCCACGCGTCCTTTTCTCATATGCCCACTACAACATTAGCTAACTTCTCATGATGATGCAAATTTTTTCCAGTAGTTCAAGTTGCCACTTTATCTCTGTACTCCATGACAAGACCTGCACTTTGTATTGGTATTGGTAATTTTTGAAAGTTTTATTTTTCCTTTACATTTATTAAATGCATTTATTTCATGTGGCTAATCGTGACATGCCTGTGGCTAATCGTGACATGCCCCATGGATGGTTCATAGCTAAGATGGGGGGGAATCACCTTATTATTTTATTTTACCCTTCACTTCCTTGATGTCTGCCACTTCCCTTCATTATGGAAACTTAACGTTCACCTACCTTCACCATAATTGTCCACAATTTTTGCCATAAAATCATTTGTGCCTACCATAATTACTAAATTTGAAAAAAAAATTCCCCATTTTTGGTAAACCACTCTTGTTTTATGGGATATCTTATTTTTGTTGCTACTGTTAAAATCATTCCCTTTTATTAAACTATTGTCACACTTCCTAGAAAATATATACAATGGTGAAAGATAGAAGACCATGTTTCGAACCCACTTCATTGGAGGAGCTACGAGCTTGAGAGAATAAAGAAGTTTATGTAGTGTTTAAGGAAGCTAGAAGTGGGAAATTTATTTCAAGAAATTGCGAGGATTTGATAAAAAGGTTTCCCAAGAATTTACTTCAAGTTTTTATGGTAAGAAGGTTTCTATGAGAGGTCTGTAATTACCTATCACTGATGTGGTGGTATTTGACTTCACAGGCTTGCCATTAACTACTGAAAATTACTTTCCCAGTATCAAAAAGAAAGTGATAGGTCCTTAAATCCCACACGTAAAGAATTTCTAAGGTGGGGTGAGTTTGTGGAGGTGGTACAAGGCCAGGGGACTAAATTGGGTTTGTTACTTGGGATATGGATAGGTGTAGCTAAGTTCATGATACAGTATATCACTTGTGAGGGGAGGTATGTGATAGCAATCAGAGTGGAAAACAACTCACCTTCACAATACAAAGGATTCCAAACCACTTTTCTTCCCTCAAACTCAATCTAGGCTTGTTTTCAACTTTTCACCTAGTCTCCCTAGTAGGTTTGTAGATCTATTTTTTCCACCTTAACTCTCAAAATTCCTTAACAACCTCTAAAAAAACCACCATTTTAGTCACCCATTTAAGCCCTCTTCAACATACATCAAACCCTCATAAAACTCCTTTTGATAAAATTTCACAAAAACATGGAATAACGCTATCCAAGACCTCAATTAAGTAAGATTTACAAAGGAAGTTCCCTCCAAGCACTCCAAAAACCCCAAATTAAACTTGGGAAGCACTCACCAACATGAAAAATCACCAAATCCACAACTTTTAATGCAAGTTAGGCCCTGCAACACCCCTAACTCCAAAACCCTCTCTTTTCCCAATTTACACTAGGGTTTATTGTAAAACCAAATCCCAGACCTTACCAAACCTTTTCACCAACTCAAACACCCCTAATTAATCCTGCACATGCTTAAATATCAAGAAACATCACTGCCCCCAAATTTTTCATCAAACCCTAGGCCAAAACCTTCATTTTCTTGGCATAAACTCTCTTAAACTCCCTAGGAAAGTCATCCAAACTCTCACCCAACCTTACACTCTTCTTATTTCAACCAGCTTACGTCTAAACCTCCTCCATAGGACCCATTTCACCAGTCATAGAGATTACAGTCAGTGAAATGGTCCTTATAACATGCTAATTGCTCACAAACCCCAAAATAGGGTATACCTGGGCATATACAAGGAAACAAAAATAAAATGCTCCAAATTCACTTTGATCCCCTCAAACCAACTACAAAATATAGTTAACTCATTCCACCTAAGAATTCATGAGGAATTTGAGCAATCTTATGACTGTACGATACCGTACAGGCCTGCAAACAAAGAATAATACAAAGAATTTCTAGAAAACAGTGAGAACTTTATTGGTTTTTTGCTTCAAATCCACCAATCCAACCTTTACATCGATGGAATCCACTTATTTAAACATTTACCACCAAGGAAAAAATGACTCAACAACTTCCAAATAACTTTCAAACTCCCCATGATCATTGGGGTTCAAAAATTGCACTTTTCTTTTGCATTTTTGTTGACAACATTTAGCACTTTTGCATTATGTGCAAATTGACTCTCCTAATCACCTAAAACATTAGATACGATCTATTTAGACCTTATTCAACCCAAAAACATGACCTTACACAAGAAAATGACATTTCACCCACCTTGACAACTTTTCCCCACATTAACAACTTCTTGACATGATTTACAACTTTTACAATATAGACCCCAAAAGGCACCAAAGTTTTCCAATTACATAAAAATAGTCTCAATTGACCTTATTTAGACTCAAACACTCAAAAAACTTAGACTCAAACACCTAGACTCAACCTGTCATGAAACAACTAGAGAAAATTCATTGAGATGGACTAGTGCCCCTGCACCAGTATGTCTATGTATATGCTCAACATTTCAGGTTGTTGTTACATTTGAGGTGGAATCATATAGTAAATATATCTTATTTTCTTCATTTCTCACTACATCGTATGAGTAGGGAAGTTCAGGAATGAAAATTAATTCACTAGCCCACCATGGTTTAATTAGGTTGTTAATTATTGATGCCCTTAAGAAACTTTCTCCCCTAGGAAAATGTGATACATTTGTTAACATGAATAATGACACCAATTCTGACACTTATAAAAAATATTCAAGTGAATCCTCCTCCAAAGTTTCTAATGAGGAAGAAGGAATTCCTGGCATGCCTGAAGGAGGCCCTAAAGAAAATCAAGAGCCTAGTGTAAACTTGAGTGAAATACTTTCGAAGGAACAAACCACTAGGAAGTCATCTAGAAAGACCTTGAACACTAAAGAAACTAGAACTTCAAGTGGTAAATCCTCTAAAGCTTCGAGGTCATCTGATAAAGCAATTAGGAGAAAATAAACCCCATTTGCAGATTGTCCAAAAGAATAGGTCATAAGTCTCCTAGTGTTAGAAAAGGGAAATAGGTTGCTACTAGTCTTGTAAGCCAATTGGAAGACTTGGACAATGTGGATAGTGATATTGATAGTCTAAAGGGTGATGAACCAGATTTAGATGTTGAGGTTTTATCTGAGGTTCTGAAGAAACAGGGAAAGGAAGGTAGGGAACATAGAAGGGAAAAGAGAAAAACTGTATCTGAGACAGAAAGAAAGAAAGGGGAAAAGAAACAAAAATAAAATAGGTCTCCTACCTCTAAAACAATTCTTGATCGAGAACCGAAAACATCAAATGTTAAAGAGTGTCCCACAACTAAACCCTTGGCTAAGAAAGAAGAAGATCATATTCCATCTAAATCACAATGTCTCTCTTTGTTGCATCTTAGTGATGAAGAGCAGTTCAATGAGACTAATGTAGAAATAGAAGACATAAATGCAAAAGAATCATTGTATCAAAATGATAAGATTAATGTGGAAATATAAGAGATCTTGACCCAGATTGGAAAAGAATAGTTTGTTGAGATTAATGTGAAAATAAGGGAGATAGATGTAGAGGAGTAGGAAAGGAATATGAGTCCTCTTTCCTTGTTGTGCCAATTTAATGAGTAATATTTTAATGAAGCATGAGCCAATGCATCAACTATACAGTCAGGGTTTGAACAATTGAATACCACGGGGGAGACAAAATTGGATTATGGGAAATTTAATGGAACTCAAGATGGAGAACATGAGATAAGGGTGTTGGATGTTGTGGTTGTGTTTCTGATATGTGGTTGTCATTGATGTCAACACTATTAGAATTAATGTCTTAGAAGCTATATATGTCGAGGATATTGAGAAAATTGTAGTGAAATAAGTTGCAGGTTGTCAGTGGTGAAGTGAAGTTCAGTCTATTAGTTAGCTCAGTACAGTGATGATCAGAGGTTGTGGATTAAAGGGTTTCTTGTCGAGCATATCTAGTTTATCCACATTAAGTTTTAGAGATCCATGTGAAGATTTGATTGAGTTATGAGCAATTATATTCTGACAGTCATTTTGTTGCTTTAGTTGGTGTTCTTGAATGAAGATGATGTGATTCTAGTAAGTTCACTTTTTATACATGCCTCTTTGATGATTCATGATGTTTTTGGATGTTTCTAGATTGTGCTCTATCTATGTTGCATGTCTGCATTGATCGTTGTGCTCGCGATTGGAGATTTTCTCTTGCGTGTTCATGTTTTTCATGTTCTTGGCTGACATTGTGTTTTAGCGTGTTGTGGATCTTTGAGGAATAATTTTTGAGGTATTTTTATGTTTAAGTATTTTATTTTGGGTCTTCACTATGTTGTGACTGACCTTGGTTGATTCACATTAATAATATTTAATGTTTTGGGCCGACAATTTGCATATGTTTTATTATTTTATTGAGGCTGACATGTAGCGACATCATTTCTTGTTGCAGATATATATAAGTGACTTTTTTTATCATTTGAAGGCATGCGTATGCAAAGTGTGCGAGTCCTATGTGCGAATAATGTTTAGATATTTTAAAGGAAGAAGTAGAGTGTGAAGAAGTGTTCATGTGCTTAACTGAAACTGTAATCAGGCATTTCTAGATGCTATTTTCTCAGTTCAAAATTCTATGGATGTAATCCGAATATTTCTGTAAGACAGTGTGTCTTCCTTTTGTAATTGAGCAGTGAGCTCTAGGAAATGCACCTGAATGCATGTGCATTCCCTATTCATATTTCTTTATAATTTTAACAGGGTATAATCTTGTGGACTAACCTCCATCGTGGTTTTCCCCCTAACAGGGTTTCCACGTAAAAAATCTTGGTGTTATGTGTGTTTCTAATGTGTTGTTGATTTATGCTTTCATGGTTATTGATCAGATCTAAGAATAAGGTTAATAAGTTGAATAAGTTTGAAATTCTATGGCAACTGATTAAGCCCCACTCTTAGTTGTCTGCCCTTGTGTTGCCAACAATTGGTATCAAAGCAGGTTCCTTGGAAGAAGTTTAACAACTTGAGGTGATTCAGGATGGAAACATATAAGAAGGATAGTTCGAGATTTGATGGAAAAAATTATTCTCTGTGGAAGGCTCAAATGGAGTGTCATCTGAGATGCATTGGTGAACCCTACTAGAAAATTACAAAGAATAGGTATGCTATTTCATAGAATGGTCCTTCTACTGTAGATGAGATTAAGGAAGCTGAGTACAATATCAGGGCCGAGGAAGCATTGTTGAGTGCTTTGACTGATTCTAAGATGAAAAATGTTATGGATCTGATGACTGCTTATGATATTTGGAAAATTTTGAAAATTTTGTATGAAGGTGATGCTAATGTGAAGATTTATAAGTTGCAAAGTCTAAAAGGGAAATGTGAAATGTTGAGAATGGGCGATGATGAGAACATTACTTCTTTCATGTAAAGAGTGAATGAACTTGTGTGTGGTATTAGATGTGCTGGTAGACGATTGGAAGAATCAAATATTGTTGCTAAAGTGCTTAGATCCTTGCTTGTTGCATACAAAATCAAAGCTATTGCTATTGAGGAGCTCTAAACTGTAACAAATGTAACCAAAGACATGTTGATTGGTAAGCTTACTACTTTTGAGTTGAGTGAATTTGGTGACACTCTTCCTAAGATAGATGCATTCAAAGCTACTACTTTCAGAAGAGATAAACAAAGATATGATACGAGAGAAAGTTATTCTAGGATGACGAGGAAATAAGAGAGATTGAAGAAGAGGAGAGAAAACTAGAGGAGCTTGAAGCACTTATTGTCAAAAGGGAAGCTAGAGGAGAAGGTAAGTATAAAGGAAAATTTCATATTAAATTTTTTTCTTGCAATAAGATAGGTCATTTTGCATCAAGGTGTTTGGAAAGAGTTCTTAAGCCAAGACCTAACAAGCCTAAATTTCAAAGAAAGTGCTATTATGCTGCTGATGAAGGTGTGACAGATGATGAATTTGATAAAGGGAATGCAAGTGAAGATGAATGGGTATTCATTGCTATCAAGGAAAATGATCCAACCCCTATTGAATCTGTTAGTTGCTCAAATGTGGAGAAAGCCCTAGCTACTCGAGTTGAAGAGAAAGATGAATGGGTAGTTGACAATGGATGCTCTCATCACATGATAGGTGATAACAAATTTGTGAGCCTAGAAAAGTATGATGGTGGTGTTGTAAGAGTTGGTGATGAAAAATCTAGTGTAATCTGTGGGCGCGCAGGGATTTTACTTTCCCTGCAGTGGATGAGGCTAGTCAATAATGGGATGATGTTCCACTTTGTAGCTGGGCTGGTAGCATGGCACCCTGCTGAATAGATTTAGCCGAATGGACACAATCTCAACTAACACAGAATATCTTTGGGAGTCTCCTAAAAAACGTGACTTCGTTTTTTAGGGTAAATAATAAAAGGTGAACATCTCTTTCAATCAATGCTACCGGGTAAAAGTTGTATTGATTTCTCAAGTTGCTGGAAAGTTGGTTGTATGTTTGACAATACATTTCCAAGATAAGTTCACTCAAAGCGCTGAGAGAGATCTTCCTAAGTTGGTAAAGCCTATTAATACTATATGCAAGGAATGTTAGTTAGGGAAGCAAACTAGAATTTCATTTCAGAGCAAACAACATTGTTCAAATAAAGTGTTGGAGCTTGTTCATACTGATTTGTGTGGTCCTTCAAGAATCAAAAGTTTACAAGGAGATAGGTACTTCATGTTACTTATTGATGATTACTCTAGATTGATGTGGGTTACTTTCTTAAGGGATAAATATGAAGCTCTAGAAAAATTCAAGATTTTTAAGGCTATGGTTGAGACAGAGACAAGTTTGAAGATTAAATGTTTGAGATCAGATAGAGGTGGTGAATTCACTTCCCATGAGTTTAATTATTTTTGTGAAATGCATGGAATAAAGAGACAATTATTTGCCCTGCGGACCCCTCAACAAAATGGAGTTGTGGAAAGGAACAATAAGACAATTCAAGATGCTGCTAGGACTATGATGCTAGAAGGAAAAATTCCACATATATATTGGAGAGAAGCTGTGAGTACTAATTTTTACATTCTTAACCTGGTACAATTCAAAGTTGATATTGGTAAGACCCCTTTTGAGCTATGGTTTGGTCACAAGCCTACTATTAGATATTTCAAAAAATTTGGGACTAAATGATATATTAGAAGAGATGAAGATATAGGAAAGTTTGATGCTAGGAGTGATGAAGGAATCTTTCTTGGTTATTCTACTAAGAGTAAGGCCTACTGGTGCTACAACAAGAGATTGAGGAAAGTAGTTGAAAGTGCAAATGTCAAGGTTGATGAAGACATAGCTAGACCATCTAGAACTTGTGGATATGATTCAAACAATTAGAATAATAGTTCAGTCATAGGAAAGAAAGTTCATACTTCAAAACAAGTTCAGATCATTCTGGTGAATCAAGAAAATAAAGAGGAAGGAACTAGTGAAAGTGCAGAAGAGAGATCACAAGAGTCAGAAGCTCAAGAACATCCTAAGACTCCAAGGTATGTAAGACTAAACCATTCAGAAGATCAGATTATAGGTGATAAGAATAAAGGTGTTTAGACCAAGAGAAAAATTGTAGAAGAATATTGTTTAATTTCAAAGACTAAGCCTAATAGTATCAATGAAGCATGCAAAGATGAACATTGGGTCAAAGCAATGAAAGAAGAACTACATAAAATTGAGAAAAATAATACATGGATTCTTATTCCTAGACCTAAAGGAAAAAATGTAATTGGAACTAAATGGGTCTTTAGAAACAAGCTAAATGAGCAAGGTGAAGTTGTTAGAAACAAAGCAAGATTGGTGTGTAAATGATATTCTCAGATGGAAGGAATTGAATTTGAAGAAACCTTTTCCCCTATTTCTAGGATTAAAACTGTGAGAATATTTCTTACTTATGTTTCTTACAAAAGGGTATGTGCAGGATCATGATGGGACAAAAAGTGGCAATATGATGGGTATGTGTAGGGTATGTGGTTGATGACTTTTTTTTTAATCCAAAATTGATTAAACGAAAAGGGTTTTTAAAGGAGATTCTCATCTTTTCACCAATATAAATTATGATTTACTTTGAATTTAATAAATAATTATTATTCATTTTCTATTTGAATTATGAATAAAGTCTTGATTGATAGGCTGATTGAAAAACATCTATAGCTTTCAAACGACATCACATTGTTTGAATCCGAAACATGTGTCACATTCTATGCTTGGAATACTATAGGAT
>VDFB02282596.1:0-23059 GCA_007258455.2 Sequoia sempervirens | reverse complement strand
TTAGAGAATGAAATATTACTAATTTATCCATTTAACAGAAAATGGAAACCAACTTAAAAGATATTAGATTATCTTTTCCTACTTTCAAAAGCAGTAGCTAGGAACAATGGGTAATCTATCACTTATATATCATACATATATAGATATGCATGTCGTTTAAGCTGTTTTTTTCATTTGTTCAGATATATTTATATTTGTTAATTTGGAAGTGTGTCCCCTCCAGCAGACAACCTTTAATCTTTCTAAGACATGCATTAAAAAGAAAAACGATGCATCTATCCTGTTCAAATGGCACCTACAGATGGCAGGTGCAGCCAAATGCATGATATTGGTTCAGAAGAGTTAATAAGATTTGATTCGGGGATGTTCACCTTCTAAAATCCTCATAAGTGTCAAAAAAGAAACAATTGTATAGTTTCTGCTCTACTTGGCAGAGTAGCATTCCAGTTACATTTCTTTTGTCTGCTAATGGGTGTTGGTGATAGCATGAACAAGTTAAGGCATAGTTGGTAGCATTCACTAGCATCCAAAAAACTTGCTATTATCGACTTTGAAGTCATCAAATTCCAGAATGACAGAAATCAACATCTTATTATTCCAAGTATTAGCCCTCCTATGCTTGTCACATTTTGTCTAACACAGAAGACAACATGATGTATGCCAAGGTGCTTACAAACCTTCACAGCTCTCACACAGCTCTCACAACCCTAGCAGGATTAGCAATGCTAATTTTCACAAGGGAGAGTTGGGACACAAACAATCATTCACATGATGTGAACAATTGAGGATTTGGTGCTAATAGTCAAATTGTGAATGCAAGGAGGACAAGATGATGCTGGTAGTTAAATTGAACCTATGCTATACCAAGATTCTAGGACGAGGATGATAGGGGACAAGGGGATGCATTTCCAAGACACTTTTTCTTGGAAACCATCTTTCAGGGGACAACTATTACAAAATAGAGAAAATTTCAAATATTCATATGATAAAATTGATAAGGCATTCATAATATACATTATAGAACCCTAATACGTTATATTAAAGTGGAATTGAGAATTCACATGAGAGTTGACAAACAAATTAACAATATTTAATTGCTTTCATTGTCAATATATAAAAACTACAAAAAATGCTCAAATGCTGCAAGTTTCAACTACATAATGACAAAACCATAGAGATTCTTATATTGCTCCTAACCAGCATTTGCTAACACTGCATCAAAACTAGAGTTTGAATTTGAGTCACTGCCACTACAAGGGCCGCCTCATCTGTTGTTTTAATCAGAAATGCAAATTAACAGAAAATTCAACACAATGAACAAAGAACACATAATTTATCTTGGGAAAACCCTCCTCGAGGGAGAAAAACCCAACCAAAATATCTCTCTTATTTATTGAGTTTAAAATAGCAGAAATCTACTTACAATCTTGGCCACACACAAGGCCAATATGATGCAATAAAGAATTGCACCTCACTTAGATGCAAATACACAATTATATGATCTCTCCTTAATGTCGATCTGCTTTATGCAATAATAAGATCTGCTGTAGATGCATGAACTCCTTGATAAGTGTGAATGTCTCTTGAGAATAAAATCGATGATCAAATGAATGAGCATCTCCTTCCATATATACAAAGTAAGGTGCCTCTTCACAAGCAAGGCGACTCTTCACAAGGGTCGGCCTCATTCAAGAACCAAGGCGATTTTTCATCTTGGGTCGGCCTTTAAAATAATATTTATATATCATTTATTATTTCGATTTTGAGAGAAGGATATCTCCCGCAGCTAAAACATCAACACTCCCTCTTAGCTAGGGAGGTATCCTTCCAGATATCCATGTCATGGAGTCTCTCAACATGACATCCAAAATGGCTACACCCATTTGAGAAAAAGTTCATCACGGAGTCTCTCAACATGATATCGTCATGGAGTCACTCAACATGACGTCCACCATGGCTACTCCCATGTGTGGAAAGAAACATATGCACAAGTGTCCATCACGAAGTCTCTCAACGTGATATTGTCATGGAGTCTCTCAACATGACGTTCACCATGGCTACTCCCATGTGTGGAAAAACACAAGTACAAAGGGCTCATCACGGAGTCTCTCAATGTGATATGCGTCATGGAGTCTCATAACATGATGTCCTGGCTACTCAATGTGTGGGAAAGAACCACATCTCCGAGAGATTGATTAGGGGGCTCACACCTCGTATTTCTCTCTATCCGCAGTATGCACTTTAACAAGGGCTTTCACCTCCTTACTTCTCCTTCCGCAGAGCCGCCTACATTACCATGAGATCTTGCTTGATGATGTTACTCCTCCTAAACTCCAAGTACTTGCATCAACCTCCTGACCTCCCTCGTCCAAGGTTGCCAGCGTGGATTATCAGGACTCCTGCGGATGTTCAATTTCTCCTCTTAGAAGCGATCTCCAGTTATGCCTGCTTCAGGTCCATGGCAGCAAGGCATGTCTTCATGTTTGTTCATTTCTTCAACCTGCGTGTCTTCCTCACAGGATGCAGCAAGCTCTTCCTCCCTTGAATTCCTTATGCAATCTCTCATCATCCTTTTGCTCCTTGATCCGTCCTAGAAGCATTTTAGAGATATTAATAATAGTTCAAAGAGCTATCCTAGAGAAATATAAGTGCTAGAAGCATACATGATTCACTATTCCCAATGTTATTGCATGAATTATTATTAACTATAAAATTCATGATCATTACTCAAACATAAAATACTTATCTCTTTATGTTGGTCAATAGATGTAGTCAGGTGCTTGTCTTGCAGTCTCTTCTTAGTTGTTAAATGTAAATGATAGAGTTCCCTAAAATATTTGAAGCCTCAAATGTATACACCATAGGTAAATTTCCAAACTTTACACCAATGCGTAGAAGCTCATATGACTTGAAAAATGAACACTGTTTTTTAAACTTTGAGCATTCCATTAGAATTCATATCATACCATAGGCAGCATAAAATCTGCAAAACCGATTAATGCATAACTTTTTAGTGTCGGTTACCCTTCACCCGTTTTTCCCAAAATTTGGAAAAATGGATTGAAAAAAGTCAGCAATTTTTTGGAGTTTAATCTGGGATTTAAAAATGGGATTTAATTGTCGAAAAATCATTGTAAATCTCACCTACGCATTAATATCTCCAGTGAAATGCAACCCTAAATACATTAAGATGCAGCCGCATTTTGCTGGAAACCAAAGCTTGGTTGGCGATAGCGACAAACACATTACATCAAAGATTCGCGCGACGCAGACATTACAATCTTCTTCAGCTCCATTTTTGCAAGGTAGGCTCCGAATCCTCGTGCATCTATATGTCCGTCATTTTTGTCATTTCCCTGTGTTTGTACTATGTATTTCCGTCATTTTTTTTATGCAAATGAAAATGAAGCAAAGTAATCATCTCCTTCTCCGCTGGCTAGACGTGGAAATACAATGTCACTGTCTATATCTCGTGCGTCTGGACTCTGTATTTCCTTTTTATTTCCGTGTGTGTCACTGCGTTATAATATTTTAATAATATTTAGTTTTAATATTAAAATATAATAGTTTTAATATAATAATATAATATTTAGTTTTAATATTAAAATATAATAGTTTTAATATAATAATATAATATTTAGTTTTAATATTAAAATATAATAGTTTTAATATATTTATATATAGCTTTTTAATATTGGTATATAATTATATATAACTATTATATCTTTTAGAAATATTTATATTTTATTATATAATTTTAATATTTTAATATATATTTATTATATATAATTTTAAGATTACGTATAGAATTTTAATTTTTTTATCTATTACAAATATTTATATTTTAATATATAATTTTAATATTTTAATATATATTTATTATATATAATTTTTAATTTTTAATATTACGTATATAATTTTAATTTTTTTTATCTTATAATGAATTAAAATGCTTTTGCACATTTCATTCTAATCGCAATGCCACGTCAGAAAGACTTTGCATGGACACATTGCACACCAATTGATGGTAGTGCAAAGGTTAAATACAATTGGTGCAAGGGTGAAGTCGGTGGTGGAATTTATCGGTTCAAATGGCATTTGTCAAAAGAACCAGGTAATAACACCACCATTTGCGGAGATTGCCCTGCAGATGTCACATATCAGGCAAAACAAGCTCTTCATGGTATCGCTAAGAATAAGGCCAAAAAAGCAAGAACTAGAGTTGAAACAGGTTCTAATTTTGCAGGTGTGAAGAGGAATAACTTGGATCAGGAGGATGGTGGGCAGGGGGGTTTTAGGGAATCCGAATCAACACCTTCTTCTATAGCACGTGGCCCAAAACAGGTGGAGGAAACATTGATGTTTTCTTCCAACCTCGTGCTACACCAGGATCACAGACCACTTTGGAGAGTACAAGATGGAGGAAGAATGTCCACGATCAAGCGAAGAAGGCCATTGCGAATTTTAGGTACTCCTCAAGCTTGCCATTCCATGTTGCTAGATCTCCATATTGGCAAGCTATGGTGGATGCTCTTTTAGCTGTAGGTCCTGGGTTTCGAGCCCCATCTTATCATACATTGAGGACTAGCATGCTCAATGAGGCAGTAAACGATGTCAAAGATGTTCTTAAAGAGCATCGATCAGAGTGGGCTAATAGTGGGTGCACCATTATGTCAGACAGATGGACAAATAGAAGGAACCGAACCCTCATCAACTTGTCTCTTTTGATCTTGGCATTGTTTTTTTTAGATTTGTGGATGCATCAGATACAATGAAATCTACAGCTGCATTGTTTGATATGTATGACTCGGTAGTCATGGAAGTGGGGCTAGAAAATGTGGTCCAATTTATTACAGACAATGTTGCTGCTTGTGTTGCTGCTGGGAGACTGCTGACAGAAAAATACCCCTCCATGTTTTTTACCCCATGTGCAACACATTGCATTGATCTAACCCTAGAGGGCATTGGGAAAATTGAATGGGTCAAGGAGATACTGCACAAGGCTCGCTCTATTACCAAATATATTTATAATCACACAAGGGTTTTGAGTATGATGCGCCCTTTCACAGAGGGCAAGGACCTAGTTTGTCCAGGGGTGACAAGATTCGCAACACATTTTCTTGCACTACAGACTCTTTGTCAACAAAAAATGAATTTGAAACGAATGTTTGTTTCAAGAGAGTGGATGGACTCTGGCTTTGGGAGTCAAACAGATGGCATGGCAGTTGCAGATTACATGTATTCTACTAGTTTTTGGAATGTGGCTAAAGAAGTTGTATCATTTTCAAAGCCTCTAGTAAAAGTCTTGAGACTAGTGGATGGGGATTAATACCCCATGGGATACTTGTATGAGGCCATGGATAGGGCCAAGGAGGTGATGAGGGGTAGGTTGGAAAATGACAGGGATAGGTATATGCTGTTGTGGGACATAATAGTTAGGAGATGGGATCGACAGATGCACTCTCCTCTCCATGCTGCAAGATACTTTCTCAATCCATCATTGTTCTACAACTCTTCATTTAGATAAATTGATGCTGAGATCACACAAGGATTGTTAAAGTGCATGGACAAAATGTTTCCAAACCAAGAACAATTGCATGAAGCTATGTCAGAGTTGCAATTTTATAGGCAGGGAAGGGGTTTTCTCTCTTCTAGGGTTGTTGTGGAAGGCCGAAAGACCTTCCAACTAGGTAGACTCTATAAACTTTTGATAATCTTTTGATTTTTCATGTCACATGATCATTAAATGTGTCTTAGATTTTAAGATATTCTTACATGATACTCATCTCCATATAATGTTCTTTGAGCTTTCAGCTCAATGGTGGGGATTTTTTGTCCATGAATGCAAAAATCTAAGGTGGATGGCGATACGCATTTTGACCCAACCATGCAGCTCATCCGTTTGTGAGGGTAATTGGAGTGTTTTTGAACACATACATTCCAAGAAACGCAACCGCTTAACACAAAAACGGATGAATGACTTGGTGTTTGTTCACCACAACCTCCGCCTGAAGCTAAAGAAAGCTCAAGGTGAGACTTTTAATACGCTTGCAATCAATTTCAATTGTTGTCATTGTGTCTTTCACTAGTAAAGCAAAGATTAATTTCTACATGGACAAAAACAAGAACTATTGAGGAAGATGCCCCAATTGACCTTGACAAGATTGATCCCGAGTCTGAGTGGATTGCTGCATCTGATGATGATTTTCTTGAAGATGAAATTGAATGTTGTGTTCTTGATCCTGACGATGTAGATATCACGGCGGAGGCCAACGTGCCTCCTCATATACTTGAACGAGCTAAGAATGCAACCTCTCACCTAGTAGCTTCATCATCGAGAGTGGGAGCTTCTGCCCTCTAGCACGTCATTTGCTACAATTGATTTTTTTGGAACTTTGTACTTAGTTTATAGGTTGACTTTGTACAAAGTCACAAACTATATTGTAATAGACATTTTGACAACTGTCACCATCTGATATTTATGCAGTTGTAGTATGTTTTGTGTAATGTAATCAGCGATATGAATATAACCTACGAAAATCTATTTTCTATAATTCATGGATTGAACTTTGTATTTTATTTGCTCTCAATGTCTGTATGCTATGGAAATGCCATTAAATTTTTTAAAAAAGTAGTTTCTGATTGTTTTTCTTCAATTTTTTGCCTTTTTTTGTAAATCCGATTTTTTCAAAAAATCCTGAACTTTTGGTTTGCCGATTTTTTCCCCAAATGATTAATGCTGCTATGTGGACCCATATGAC
This sequence comes from Sequoia sempervirens, assembly GCA_007258455.2. Classification (NCBI taxonomy): domain Eukaryota; kingdom Viridiplantae; phylum Streptophyta; class Pinopsida; order Cupressales; family Cupressaceae; genus Sequoia; species Sequoia sempervirens. Next base: position 16,298 of record VDFB02282596.1, on the reverse strand, counting down.
ACAAGAATGAGAGGAGATAACATAGAACCTACACACTGTCTTCAGCAAGAACCAAAACATAACTCCATTACAGCGCGCATAGATCTTCAGAACAATGTCAAGAAACCAAGGTACCATCGCATCCACTCACACCAACAGCAGCTTCGTGATTTTCCATATACAACCACACCACATTTATATACTTCCAGATTTGTTCACACAGTGATGTCTAAACCCGACTTGCTGGACGCAATTCCTCCTAATATCTCTATATTGTCTTGTTGCTTCAATATTATACCAATATTCTATCATAGCTGAAGCTTCAAATATCGAACTCCTTGAAAGCACCTGAAGCTTAAAAATAAAATCAAATTCCTCCACACCTGGAAGTGATCTTAAATCTGCAATTGCTTCTGATCGAATTTCCCTTGAACCCGCTCTGATACCATGTTGTTTTAATCAGAAATGCAAATTAACAAAAAATTCAACACAATGAACAAAGACCACAAAATTTATCTTGGGAAAACCCTCCTCGAGGGAGAAAAACCCAACCAAAATATCTCTCTTATATATTGAATTTAAAGGAGCAGAAATCTGCTTACAATCTTAGCCACACACAAGGCCAATATGATGCAATAAAGAATTGCACCTCACTTAGATGCAAATACACAATTATATGATCTCTCCTTAATGTCAATCTGCTTTATGCAATAATATGATCTGCTGTAGATGCACGAACTCCTTGATAAGTGTGAATGTCTCTTGAGAATAAAATCGATGATCAAATGAATGAGCATCTCCTTCCATATATACAAAGTAAGGTGCCTCTTCACAAGCAAGGTGACTCTTCACAAGGGTCGGCCTCATTCAAGAACCAAGGCGACTTTTCATCTTGGGTCGGCCTTTAAAATAATATTTATATATCATTTATTATTTCGATTTTGAGAGAAGGATATCTCCCGCAGCTAAAACATCAACATCATCCACATGTGACCTCTCATCAACTTGTATGGTATCTTCAATATCAACATCCCATGCAGTTGGAGTTTGATGGTACTCAAGAGCTTGTCAATCTTGAAGCTGCAAGACACTATGCATGGCCACCAACTTCTTCGTTTGTCGAGAGGTAATCCTATTCCTTTTGACCAACTTGATGGAGTTGTATGTGAACCAATTCCTCTCTATAGTAGAGGAACTAACAATTTGTGAAAGGAGGTGAATGACAAGAATCCTCAACTCTGGTGCATTGTTGGAATCTATCCTTGCCTTTGGGACTGCAAAGATTGACAAATGATAGCCATTGTGTGTTAAGTCACATAGACTTCTCATCAGTATGCATTTATTAAAGGGCCTTCACGAGCCCTTCTTTGACTTTTTGATCATGAGATGGAGGTACTCTCCTAGGCCTGCCACATATCATTTGGGATTTAGAGCATAGGCTACCATACGAAGTGGGGTGTTCATAGTGTTCCATCGCCGTGTCACAATGAGCCTAATATGCTCCTCATAAAATTCCAAAGTAGGATCCTTGCTATAAATGAATTTCTTCATTTTTCCCAATTTCAATTTCAATTCACATCTTTCCACTTCCTTGAGCAATCAATACCTCTTCCTTGAGCAATCAATTGAAAGTTCGCATCTTTCCTCTTCCTTTAGCAATTCCTACCTCTAGGAAAATAAGAGCCGATTGAATATGTGACAATGATATTGATGAGTAGCCAATGTTTAATAGCGGTCCACCCATCTACGATGATAGAACAGCCATCCTTATCCAAGTTTGCCTCATTTTCTCTATACTACACTCGTCTTAAAATACACTCTACCAAGGAGGGTGATGTGTAGCTTATGTTCATCAAAGGAACAAATGAGTGACCAACAACAATCGCATCTTTGAACATTTGTTTAAAATAGAGAGAACCTGTTACATGAAATGGTATGGCATGGGAAAAGAAAAATTTAGCCACATAAAACTCTGCCATTTCTCGTTATTGCATGTTAAACATCCTTGCAACACTAGTAGCCCTATTCTTTCTCTTGGTGGAACCCTCCCCCCTTTGACTTTTAACATCTATGGTTTGGGTAGAAAATGAAATACTAGGCTGCATATTCTCTATTGGCATTCTCTTATTTCATATCTCACTTCCATATACAACTTGCTCACCATGGGCTTTTTACTGAGGGTTATTTTTTCACAATGCTTGATCCCTTGTCCACTTATACACAAAAAATGAGTGTTAACTCTTGTGTAGCTGCCTCTATATTTTTTGTTGCACAAATGACAGCCACACTCTACTTCCACCTATTTATTTTTCTCGTCTTTTTTTATGGCTATTGCAAATTGTAAAAGAGGGATTTTTGGATTAAATGGTCTTTTTGCATTGGTTTTGAGGGCTTTAGAAGGGCATTCAAATGGGTTATTTGAATTCACAATCCTTGCAACTTTCCCACTCCTAGAGGAATTGTCAACAATAGTTCTAGAACTTCTTTGTCAAATTTGAATCTTGTCACACTCATTGCTCTCACTACTGCTCATTGGTTTTTTTCCTTTGTTATGGGGTTTGTTAGGTGAATAGTTGGATTTGGGTCTGATTTGTATTGGATTTGGATTTTGTCTTTTGTTTTTGTTTTTTTAAAATAAATTTGGCATCTTAACCATCATATTCCATTTGCAACTATATAATCCAATAGCTTCTGCTCTTTGATGGTTCAAGTAATAAGCTCATGGTGAAAAATCTTGATTGTAAAGTCCAAGTTGCACCTTCCTACCATGCGCTTACTTCCACTATGCATTCTCGGGGCCTATATCAAAAACTTATATGACTTTAATATTTTTAAAATTTAATACAATTTTTATATTATATTTAAATTTTAATATTTTTAATTTAATGTAATATGTTTAAATTTTAATATTATCTAACACATAAATTCTAAATAATGACGAGAATTTGGATTGAATAAAGATGGAGTGTATATATATAATTTTTACATGCTTTTTGTATGGACGAACACAAAATGTACCCAATGTCAAAAATAATTTTTGCAGAATCCACAAGCCAAATCTGCACCTGAACGAAAACTGACAACATAGATTTTTTTGTTGAAAATTCAAAACACAGCTGCAAGTGCAAACATAAAGCAAAAAACAAACAAAAAGCCTCCCTAATTCTTTATAACTTTGAAAAAATAAATAAAATAGAAATGCAAAGGAACTTGAGCAAATGAACAATGGATAGTCAATTTACCTTAAATAATGTAGATTTGATGTTCTCTTGCATTATTCCTGCCGCTGTTCTCTTATCTTCACACAGCTGTTCTTTTTCTTTGTCTTCTTTTTCACAATTTGGAAAATGGAAAAATGAGTGTTTTTTGTTTTCAGTTGCTAGTGGGTTTGTTTAGGTTTAGGGTTGGTGTAAAGGGGTGTGGGGGTCCTTGTGGACCTCCCCATTCCTCTTTTGTTTCAATTTTGTGTTTCTTTGAAAAAAAATTCTTTTTAGTCTGGCTGTGCCATAGGGGACAGCTAGCCATTCCTTGTTGTTTCCTTCTCATATTCGTTGTGTCAGAAATGTTTCCAAATGTTTTAAAAAACTGGGTATGGGGCAGGGACATTCCTGACTTGTCCCTGTGTCCCTGAAATGTCCCAAAAGGGGATGGGTCAAAATATATAGGCGTCACATCCTTGGGGTACATAGAATTCAATGCAATTATCATAGATTTCCTTGCAGTTGCTATATGTGATAACAAATGGTAGGATAAGTCTTGCTTATCTCTATTTTGCCACTCACCCTACATGAATTGATGAGTCTTGATGACTGCAAATGAGGATGATCTCTTTGTTTTTACTAATCAAGTAGCATTCCATGCCACTATCCATGTAGGATTCCATGCCACCAAAACAAGTTTTAATGCAAACATGTTCTAGCAGATGTCAACTACAAATGATTTTGCAATGGAGAATGTTGCGGATACCATACTATTCCTTCAAAAAGTGCTAGGTAATTGGCTCAATCATGTCTGCATTTTCCGCATTTTTTTGTGGCAATTTCAATAGGCCATTCAGACTTGATTTCTTCTAACGCAAGTGTCTCAAGGCAAGTGGTAACTCACTGCAAACATATACCAGAAAGAGAACTGTGCTGTTTCTCCAATAAGCATAGTTAAGATGAGCATAGAGGAAAACATATTTAAAAACTAGAGAATGGTTTCCTCATATAACCATTATAAATGAATAATGCAGAGCTGAAGAGAGTCTAATATGCGAAGTGGCCGATTCCACTCAAATTGTCACACTTGGCTGCACTAAATGACAAACCAAAATGGTTAATAATGTGTATAATTCTTGCTTTACTCTTGTTGATAATCAGGTATGGATTACCTATTTCATTTAAGTCACTTCCTAGACCCTTAATCCAAAATACCTTGATCCAAAATGGATTGGTCATGCTGGTTTAGAGGACTGGCAATCTCATTTGAGTCACATGACACATGAAGACAAGGCCTACCTTGGGAGGAATAAGACAAAACACAGTTGGCAGGAACACAGAGGTGGACAGTTGATGGGAAGCTACCTAGGTGATCATGACATCCACAGGGGGACTTCCTAAAATCTAGAAAGTGCCATCATTGTTGGGTTTGAGTGTGGGTGAATCTATCAATATCAAATAGTTTACTGGCAACATGTTTGGCCACAGTCAAACCTGTTGACCATAACATTCCCTTGTAACTTGTGGAATGATGCAGTCAAGGACAGCCAATCTTTGCAGTAAACCCAAAACTAGTACCCACAAAACCAAGTGATGCAGCAAGAATAATACTCTGGAAACTAAAGTTCAGAATTTCACATTACATGTCGTTAATACAGTACAGAAAAAGAATGGTACTCAGCAATTATGAATGACAATTCAGATTCATCTTCCTACAAGCCACTGCCCAGCCAGAAGGTATTACAATTTAACTATGTTATTGGATCTGCCCATTTTGACCCTGGATCTAGGTCCAATCTGTACCTAATTTAAATTGCGGTTCAGTTGGTTTCTAGTTCAGGGTGTGGAAATGTGACTATTGGTTTGTCCTGGGTGAACCTAGACAGAACTTTGGCGATTTTGGCAATGCCAACATGGAACCCATGCTTTTTTTAACTGAATTTTGCATTTTGGCTTTATAAGCATTTTTTTGCCTCTTAAAAAATTATGAAAATGGTGTGCACCATGAAGGTCTGTGTAGTTTTGAAGGTCTTCATTTGGGCTGCCCCTCGACCCCATTTGATGCATTGCCCCCCAGACCCCCACATAGTTTTGTGCCAAAAGTGGTCCAATCTCAACAAACAGGGAGACTTTCAATTTTTGAAACATAGAGAGATGTCAATTTTTAAAATTAACATTAATTTTTAAACTGGGTTGTATCATTACTTAGCTCAAATATTTAGGTGGCAAACAATGTTTTATTAAAGTTATTAAATTATTAATGATTGATGTTAAATAATTTTTAAAATTAATAATATTAATATTAATTTTGTTCTAAGTTACCAATTAGCCACTCCCGGCCTCTAGATACGATCGATTTAAGTTGGATGAAATTCGGATTGATGCGATCAGATTGATGCGATTCATTCGAAATTGGGTACGAATGGATTAACCTTGGATTTTTCCCCACTGTGGATTCGTCCAGGATCCAAAAAAATCAACGCGTCTGATTGATCCAAATCAAAACACCCAAAAAACCCATATATTTGCATAGCTTTTATGTTTTCAATCAAGGTACCCATATAGTTTATAATTGCAACTAGCTCTAATTCAATGGACCTAAGGATGGAAAGGAATTCCAAATTTGATCAAGCATCAACTCTTTGGCAACATGTCACAATGATTGAGCACCTTGCTGGAGGTATCTTTGGACTTGTAGTCAATGCCATAACAAGTAGAAGAGCTTGTATAGTCTGGTGAAAACTTACTTGTGTGCAATGACCAGGCAAGGAATTAGAATTTGTCTAGGGCCAAACAAACATGGATTGCCTAAGGAGTAATTTCCCTCTTATATCAAAGAGTAAGAAGCAAATAGTGCAATCGGGAAAGCAAAATAAGAATCCCATCCTTTAGCCAAGAAAGGATTGTGCAAGCCACCTACAAGGTCATCTTCCACTTCTCCAATAGTGGCTGCCACACATTCTTTCATTCTGGCATCATCTTCCCAAAAACACTTGACATTTTTATGTTTGAACTTTAATTTATAATTTTATATCATGACATTCGAGTATCACTAATATTTTAATATTTGACTATGAAAGTGTGATGTATTTTTGCTATGTTATTAGACTATTAATATGGTGGTGTATTCTGAACATTACTGCTGCAAATATGTATATATTTCTGATTTTTATATGTTTTTTGTATTGCCGTACCAAGCGTACCCAACCCAAAAATTTTTGATCAAAAGCCAGATTAGCGTGCACACCGAATCAAAAAGCGAATTGGTAACCGATTATAATCAATAAAAGTATTGCAATAAATAGAAAATAATATTTCTAATTTCCTTTCAAACTCATGATGCAAACAAAGAAGCCTGTGCTCTGCCTCTTAATATAAGAAAGCCAAAAAACAAAAGGTTCAATAATAGGAAGCAAGTTCATGATTTTTTTTTAAAAAAAATTGCTCTCCTAACTATATATATATATATATATTAACATATATGTCAAAACAAGGAACCGTGTCCACTTAACATATGAATATCAAATATGTATATCCTTTCTCAAGAGCAACCAAACTGAAGATTACCATCAACAGCATCATGAGATGTAGGAGATTGATTACTCCGGCCAATCCAATATTGAAGCCTTTCTTCAGCAACATCCTCTTCCACTCCATGGCTTTTTGCTCTTCGCCAAAAATATATTAGCCAGGCCTGCAATCACAGATTACGGCAATCAAAGAGTGAATTTCTCGAACACTGGCAATAAGTATGATATTCCAATAATATGCAACAATATGCAAGATAGATGGAGCATGCATATAAATTGACAGTAAATCATCAAATTTGGTATATCAAAAATTACACAGTTTTGATCCTGTCCTGAAAAAGGAAAAAAGCATATTCAAACGGTAAGTAAAACATCTTTTGTAAGGCTTTACATCTTTTCAATCATAAAACTGCTTGTGTGTTTCCCTTCAAAGTGTATTTGCAGTCACCTTGTTTGAGAAAGAAAGCATTATGCAGAAATCAATTCTCAGGAAACTTACATGGTTGGGTTGTAATTGGGTTAATTCCACAATGGTAAAACTTCTGAGACAAGAAAACTTATAAAGCATTAAATGCTAAAGCTTTACCAATGGGGAAAAAGACCAAAGTGGTGCCTTGCATTTACCATTTGTCCCCCCAGTAACAAATACTTAAAGGTGGTTGTGTGTTAAGTGGGTCACCTAACATCATAATTATTATAAACATAAATGAGAAAAAAAAATGTCAGTATTGTAATGATTACTCATGGAAGGCAAGTTGAGATGACTAAAAACACATGGGCCAAATACCACAAAAATTAAAAATCTAAGAAAACATAATCCATGAGCAAAATTATACATAGTTACTAAGAGATGGGGAGTGGTGCTGGTTTGGGAGACAGACTTGTAGTAGTATGGCACGTTCAGAAAAAAGGAGATGGATACTAGGAGATTTTTAAAATAAAAAAATATTTATACATATACAACTTAAATTTTTTTTTTAAAATTCATACAATGCATATGCAATTTTAAAGAATGTAAAATACTAAAATGCTTGAAAATATAAAATTTAATATTTTAAACCATTGAAGTAGATGCCAATGAAAGTGAAAATAATTATACTCATCTATTAGTGAATTTCTTTAGTTCATTTCGCTTTTATCAACCACATATCAGCACTTCCCCAATTTTCAAGTGATGCTTTTAGGAGATGTATCTGAGACACACAAAAACTTCATTTGTAGTCTCCTAATGTCTGAATACATCCCATACAGGTCTCTGAGATGGGGACATGTTTCCAATAGGGTGCCAAGGTACAAATCTCCAACTAACTATGGCAAAATAACATGATTTAAATTTTGTAATAAAATTACTAAGTTGTATAAGAAAATAATGAATGGTAACTTGATAATTGCATGCCTAGCATTGGGTATAAATTCAAATTCTGTAATGTCCCCATTTTAGCTATATGCCTTTCGGTGACTGATAGCCTATTTTCGGCAGTCTGTTGGCTCGTCCAAGGTAAAATTAGGGTTTCCTATTTTATAGGGGTTATGATGTTTTTCTGATGGCTTGTATATTAAAGTTTCGTATGCATGTCTGGTGGGGATTTTCTAAGTTTTCAAAGAGCTTCACAATCATATAATATGCAAAGTGTGTTGAGCAACTTTTCAGAATTTACTATTTTTAGTAAATTCTATTTCTAGCAATGCCATCTTGGGCAGTAGCATCAACAATCAGCTCAGTTTCCATTTCAGGCAGTGCAATTTGGAGCATATTTGGCTTTCAGCATTTTGAGGCTCATTTTGGGTAAAATGATTTATTCTAAGTCATTAATGTTATAATTTTTTATTGGCCCCCTTGGCCTAGTATTAATGACTTAAAATTGTTTTAAAAGATGGCCTTTGAGGGTGGACGCCTAATTGAGATATTAATAAATATTCCTAAAGTAAATATTTCTCCTCAAGTCTTGGATGCCTAGAAAGGTGAATATGATGTTTTAAAAATAAAAATATTTCAAAAGTGAAATGGGCGTCCCTTTTGGAGGGAAAAAAATATGGAAGCTGAAGAGCTAACAGTCACCTTCAATTTTATAAAAGCAGGCCATTGCTCATTCATTTCTCATCTTTGGAAAATTATATGGAAATGTTGTTGGATTGAATTCAGAACCCAGCTAAGGGGAAGCTTAGCAATTCTACTCCATTCTTCAGGCCTGCAACTATGGTTCCCTAGATGGTGGATTGAGAGTGTGCTTCCTTCAGAAGTGCATATTGTGCATCAACGTTGAAGAATTTGGTAATAATTTTCAGTTTTGTGTTTGCTGGTTATTTCATGGTTGTAGGAGAGTTTCAAATACAGCTCTTTGAGTGATTTTTATTTAGTTGTGGGTATTTGGCTAAACATTTTCTATGCTTGTGGCGACACTTTGGGTGAAGTTTCATATCTTATACTTGAGTCTCCAATTTTTAAGAGAGGTCACCATTTTCCTAGGGCCGTACCATCTCCATAGTTGCATTGGGATTCGAGCTCATTCATTTGTGGCTGCTTTGTATTGCTTAATTCATGTTATTTGGTCGCCTTGCCTTTAGGAGGCGTTGTGTTTCAGTTTTGGTGAGTATGGTGGGAGTTTGTGAGAGAATTAAGCATATTGGTGGTTGTGATGCTTGTTGGTCTGTATTTTGGTTCACTCGAAATTTATATCAAACTTAGCACTTTCCAAGTTATGCTATATTTCATGGGTGTTCAAGCTTCTAGTTTCATGTGCACTCAATTTGGAAGTGATTGGAGCATTTTGGATGAAAATAGAAGCAAATTGGTGAAAGTATTATTGTTGGTCTGAACTAGAGTTTGTTGGAAATTTATATCAGACTTATTTCTTTAAATTTTGTGCAATCTTTCTTTGGCATGTATGCTGCTGACTTAATGTGCAGTCCATTTGAAGGAGATAGAAGCTCTTTGGGTAAAGATATGACAAATTTAATGATGATCAGCTGCTGTCTCATTGAAGTTTGGTGAAGATTTGTGGGAGATATTAACATTTGGAAGTTTGCATAGCTGCTGGTTGACAGTCACAGTTTGCTGGTTTGAAAATCAGACCTGGTATGGTCTTTTCCGTGCTATATTCCTCTAGCTTTCAGTTCATCATTGTAATCAGAAATATAGTAAAGTTATTGCAGCTGTTTTGGAGCAGATTTCTAATGACATTCATTGTAATAATATCACTATAAATGCTGGTAACAATAGTATTGTCCAGTCATTCTTATTTCAGCATTTATTGTGTTTCATTCACAACATTGTAACCCCTGGATGGTTTACTGCCAGTGTGGAAAAAGAACTTGTTAATCTCTCTTTGTACCCACTGAAAAGTGGTGAATTCCCACTCACGAGTGGATGCCCGCCGTAGCGGATGAATTAGTTTGTTTTGTAATCTCTTCCCCCCACTAAATCAGTGGAAGTGCGGAAAGCTTTCATGGTTGGTTCACTGCCTAGCTTCATTCAATTGTAATTTCATTTCAGTTATTGTTTAGTTTTCTCCACCATATGACAACACCTCTCCTTCTTCGGGATTGACTGTGCATTCTTGGCATTGAGATCATTTTAAATTGGGTTTCAATTTTGGAGCTAACGCTAATCATTGGCGTAGTGCTGGTTTGTGTTGTGAAATTTCCAAGAAAAAACTAAGGGGCACATTTCAGTGGTATCAGAGCAGAAGATCCTGCCATCCTGTGGATTAGTGCTTCATGTTTAGGCAGATGAATGACAGTGATCTCCGGTATCACTCCCAGAGTCAAAACAAATTCTAGTTTAGCTCTTTGTGGTATCCAGAAGTTGGCAGTACATAGCTAATGAAGAAGAGATGAAGTTGGCAGAGACTCTCTTTATGGCTAGAAAGAGACTTGGCAAAGAATTTAAGTCGAGAAAATGAAGAGATTATTCTTCAATTGTTAGAACAATGTTTGAGACAAGTGAAGCCATCACCTTCGTAGGAAATGCAGTTGGCTTTAGCAGCTACAGTGAATTTTTTTAATCAACCCTATTGGTTGGGGCATCCTGATGAAAAAACCAAGCTGCTGATTTCTTTTTGTTTCATGGAGATAATAAGAATTGTAATTCCCCAGTTGCCCTATGATGATGAAACTATGAAGATCATATTAAATATGACAATGGAAAGTTTTCAAGATTTGGATGAAATTAGTAGTAGTTTGTTTTCAAGAAGAGCAACTGTTTTAAAAACATTTTCTGAAGTTAATGCTTGCATCTTATTGATAGAATTGGAGATGGAGAATCAAATTTATCACTTGTTTAATTATCTCTTCACCTCGACCTCGAGTGAGCAAGACGAGGGTATGCTTGCAGCTGTTATGAATTTTTTAATCTCTACAATTAAAGAAGTTGATAGTCTTCCTGAAAGTGTCCAAACTCTTCTCTTGGTTGCTTATAAACGTGAAGAGCAGATTTCTCCCACTGCTAATTTGTTAGTTAAAGAAATTTTTAGTCAATGTGAAGATAAGTTGAAACCATTTTTGAAGAAGACTGTTGTGAACAAAGAGGAGATTTCCGAAGCTGAAGAGGAGGATGAAAGTTGGAATCCCTTTGAAGACATTGCAAAAATTCAAGGGGTATCTACAGATTTGCACTCATCCAAGCATTCTGTAGAAGAATGTAATGTGTCAGTGGAAGCCTTGAAGACTAGCGAGGTACTCTTGTTTTCTATAGAGAGAACAATGAGTTGACTTGTGTTAGAAACTTCATGTTGAAGATTCAAAGAACTTTTGAAAACAAAAGTTGAAACAAAGATGCATGAAGAGGCCATAAGTGCAGATCCAAATGAAGGAGAAGTTCGGTTAATTGAAGATATGTGTTCAACCAGCGAATTGCTTCTTCACAATTCCAGAGAATGCTGGTTTGAAAGTCAAGTAAAAAAGGAGAACAAGAAAGAGGAAGTTGAAGTCTCTTCCCACGTCAAAGCTGATTTGATCAATTCCCTTGAATCATGTGTAGAAGACAACATGGAAGGTGAAGCTTCTAGTAGTTATAAGGCAGATTTCTCTTCACCTGAAATCAAGCTAAGGCAGAAGGCTAAGGAATTGGATCGCACTATGGATGGTATGATGAATAATGTCCATCACATGTGAGACAAATGGAAGAGTACAGCTCAAATGATCCTTGAATCTTTATACATCAAGGCTTTTCTACACCATCTCAGGCCACATTTAATGATTGCAGCTCAAGTTCACACATTGCTGATAATGGTATTCAAGTTTTGTCAAAACTTAATAGAATTCATAGGCAAGTAGAACATTTGATTCATGATGTGCCTAGGGGAGAAGTTGTATGTTGCATTTCTATTGATGACATGAAGTCCATTAAATTTTCCTTGAAGGAGATTAAATCTAGTCTTTTGCACATCATTCGTGACAAAGACAGGTCAATATTGCTAACAAGGCATTGGAGTGGAATGAGCTTACCAGGTTGCAAGAAGTGCATGAGACTCTAATTGAAGCAGAAAATCAGATTGTTGTTGTTCAATATTCACAGGAGCAAGAAAACAAAAGAAGAGCAGAGGAGCTTCAAAAAATTCTTGATGAGTTGGATCTCATACAAGAAACATATGATTTGGAATGCTGCCCTAAGAGATCAAAGCATTCAAATTCTCATCAACAAGTTTTTCAGGCTTTTGACAATTTGTTGTATGAAGAAGGTGCTAATAAGGTTTATGTAAATCCTCTTTTTGATATTGATGAAAGAATTGCTTCAAAGATTACTGAAGGAGGAAGTTTGAGTTTGTCTTCCAGCATTGGAGAGTTGATACGAGAGTTGCATGAAGTTGAATCTACTGCTGCTCCTAGTGCACCCACTCAGCAAGAATTGGTAACTCTTGGATCACAAAGAAATGAAGACATTCTTATTGTTCATCAACAAAGAGTTGATGCGTATGTTGATGAAGGTTTTATTTATATTTTGATGAGGATGCTTGTGAGGCTCTTGTCAGATTTTAGTTCATCGCCATCTTCTCCTAGAGTGATAGATTTCAGAATTGTATTTGATGAAGGATTCATGGAATCTTTCCGGAAAATCATGTCACAAGATTCTAGATTCTATTTCTTCAACGAATGTAGGTTGGTTGATTATTTCTTGGAGTTTCAAGAAGCATCAATTCAGATGGAACGAGCAAATCAAAGGATTCGTGTGAGAGCAGTTCTCCGTTTGAGAAGTGGTTCTTCATGACTGTTAGTTTAGGATCCTGGCATTACTTGGCAAGAAGGTAATACTGTTAATTTTATGGGGGATAAACCAGCATATAATATTCAGAATGTAGTTGTGACCATTTGCTTATGTGTTGGGAAATGTCTTCAATTGAAAATCAGTATTTTGGATCTCAAGTATATTCTTATGAAGAATGGAATGCATAAAGAAGGTTTGATGGAGGGATAAGTGTCAAAATTTCAGTTTAATATTTGCTGCCTCCTCCTTTTTTTGTCATTGGTTCTTTATTTATGATCATAAATTGGTGTTCTGGGAAGGAAATATGATCAGAAGTTGGTTTGTGGTAGCATGGGAACCCCTGCATATGGGGCCACCAACTTGGTTCATGAGTAGTTATGCCCATTTTGTTGAGAAATTCTTAAGTTGCAGCTACTCACTTTCTTGGATGCTGGTTTTCCAAAAATCAGATTTCAAGATGATTATTTCAAACCCGTTTGGTAGCTGGTTTTTTCATTTTCAGGCCTCTCCATCTTCTCTTTGGACTGAATTTCTGCCTCAAATGAACAAGGGAATGATTCAGTATGGTCAAAGTTCAGGTATGGGTTGTTCATTGATGGTTGACAGCGGATTTTTTGGTAACATCTCATACATTATTATTAGGGGTAGCGAGCTAATTGTTGATTTGACTAATCAATTAGAAACTCATGTTGTGAGATGTTTGAAGATTATTTGGAGTACTTTCAGTGAAAGCAATTTGCTTCAAAAGAAGCATTGTATAGTGATGGTGTGTGGAGTGTTGTTCTATGATTGGCATTGGTCTGATAACATGTTTGAAAACATTTATGTTTCTAATCAAAATTATGACAGTAAAGTTTGCAAGTTCTATAGACTGATATGAGACCCAGGCACTGACATGTTTGGTGTATTGTTTTTTTGTGGACCGTGATATGTTGCTCCACCTTGGGTATTCAATTGTTTTAATCAGAGTAGCACAGCAAATTACAGGAACAGTGTTCCTCAGAATGATTTAGAATCCTGGTATCACTTGGGTTTGCTATTCAACAGCTGAAGATGATGAAGCTAATGTTGGCCTTTTGGAATTATCTTCTATGGTGTTTCAGTTTAGTTTTAATCAGGAGGCTTCTCATATTGGCATCCAGCAATGCAGTGCTTACATCAAATGGTGCTATTTTTCTCCTAGGTTGGGACCCAGGGATTATATTCCATTTCAGTTTGGTTCAACATGGTGATCTTGGGAAGGCATTAGAATTGCTTGAGGACAAACAATTTTGGAAAGGGCAGACTGTAATGTCCCCATTTTAGCTATATGCCCCTTCGGTGACTGATAGCCTATTTCCGGAAGCTTGTTGGCTCGTTAGAGGTAAAATTAGGGTTTCCTAATTTATAGGGGTTTTGATGCTTTTCTGAAGGCTTGTATGTTAGAGTTTCGGATGCATGTCTGGTGGGGTTTTTCTGGGTTTTCAAAGAGCTTCGCAATGATATAACATGCAAAGTTTGTTGAGTAACTTTTCAAAATTTACTATTTTTAGTAAATTATATTTCTAGCAGTGCCATCTTGGGCAGTAGCATCAACAATCAGCTCAGTTTCCATTTCAAGCAATGCAATTTGGAGCATATTTGGCTTTCAGCATTTTCAGGCTCATTTTGGGTAAAATGATTTATTCTAAGTCATTAATGTTATAATTTCTTATTGGCACCCTTGGCCTAGTATTAATGACTTAAAGTTGTTTTAAAAGGTGGCCTTTGAGGGTGGAAGCCTCATTGAGAGATTATTTAAATATTTCTCCTCAAGTCTTGGATGCCTAGAAAGGTGAATATAATGTTTATAAAATTAAAATATTTCAAAAGTGAATTGGGCGTCCCTTTTGGAGGGAAAAAAAAAATGGAAGCTGAAGAGCCAACAGTCACCTTCAATTTTATAAAAGCAGGCCATTGCTCATTCATTTCTCAACTTTGGAAAATTATATCGAAATGTTGTTGGATTGAATTCAGAACCCGGCTAATAGGAAGCTTAGAAATTCTACTCCATTCTTTGGGCCTGCAACTATGGTTCCCTAGATGGTGGATTGAGAGTGTGCTTCATTCAGAAGTGCATATTGTGCATCAACATTAAAGAATTTGGTAATAATTTCCAGTTTTGTGTTTGCTGGTTATTTCATGGTTGTAGGAGATTTTCAAATTTAGCTCTTTGAGTGATTTTTATTTGGTTGTGGGTATTTGGCTAAACATTTTCTATGCTTGTGGCGACCCTTTGGATGAAGTTTCAGATTTTATACTTGAGTCTCCAAGTTTTAAGAGAGGTCTCCCTCTTCCTAGGGCCGTACCATCTCCATAGTTACATTGGGATTCGAGCTCATTCATTTGTGGCTGCTTTGTATTGCTTAATTCATGTTATTTGGTCGCCTTGCCTTTAGGAGGCGTTGTGTTTCAGTTTTGGTGAGTATGGTGGGAGTTTGTGAGAGAATTAAGCATATTGGTGGTTGTGATGCTTGCTGGTCTGTATTTTGATTCACTAGAAATTTATATCAAACTTAGCACTTTCCAAGTTATGCTATATTTCATCGGTGTTTAAGCTTCTAGTATCATGTGCACTCAATTTGGAAGTGATTGAAGCATTTTGGATGAAGATAGAAGCAAATTGGTGAAAGTATTATTGCTGGTCTGAACTAGAGTTTGTTGGAAATTTATATCAGACTTATTTCTTTCCATTTTGTGCAATCTTTCTTTGGCATCTATGCTGCTAACTTAATGTGCAGTCCATTTGAAGGAGATAGAAGCTCTTTGGGTGAAGATATGACAAATCTAATGATGATCAGCTGCTGTCTCATTGAAGTTTGGTGAAGATTTGTGGGAGTTATTAACATTTGGAAGTTTGCATAGCTGCTGGTTGAGAATCACAGTTTGCTGGTTTGAAAATCAGACCTGGTATGGTCTTTTCCATGCTATATTCCTCTGGCTTTTCAGTTCAACATTGTAATAAAAAATATAGTAAAGTTATTGCATCTGTTTTGGAGCAGATTTCTAATGATATTCATTGTAATAAGATCATTGTAAATGCTAGTAACAGTAGTACTGTCCAGTCATTCCTATTTCAGCATTTATTGTGTTTCATTCACAACATTGTAACCCCTGGATGGTTTACCGCCAGTGTGGAAAAAGAACTTGTTAATCTCTCTTTTGTACCCACTGAAAAGTGGTGAATTCCCACTCATGAGTGGATGCCCGCCGCAGCGGATGAATTAGTTTGTTTTGTAATCTCTTTCCCCCCACTGATTTAGTGGAAGTGCGGAATTCTGTCATGGCTGGTTCACCGCCTAGCTCCATTCAATTGTAATTATATTTCAGTTATTGCTTAGTTTTCTCCCCCATATGACAACACCTCCT
>VDFB02282595.1:0-37215 GCA_007258455.2 Sequoia sempervirens | reverse complement strand
GGAGAGTTTTGTGGGAGTTTGTGAGAGAATTAAGCATATTGGTGGTTGTAATGCTTGCTGGTCTGTATTTTGGTTCACTGGAAATTTATATCAGACTTAGCACTTTCCAAGTTATGCTATATTTCATGGGTGTTTAAGCTTCTAGTTTCATGTGCACTCAATTTGGAAGTGATTGGAGCGTTTTGGATGAAGATAGAAGCAAATTGGTGAAAGTATTCTTGCTGGTCTGAACTAGAGTTTGTTGGAAATTTATATCAGACTTATTTCTTTCCATTTTGTGCAATCTTTCTTTGGCATCTATGCTGCTAACTTAATGTGCAGTCCATTTGAAGGAGATAGAAGCTCTTTGGGTGAAG
Organism: Sequoia sempervirens; assembly: GCA_007258455.2. Classification (NCBI taxonomy): domain Eukaryota; kingdom Viridiplantae; phylum Streptophyta; class Pinopsida; order Cupressales; family Cupressaceae; genus Sequoia; species Sequoia sempervirens. The sequence continues at coordinate 36,859 of VDFB02282595.1, read as the reverse complement.
ATATGACAAATCTAATGATGATCAGCTGCTGTCTCATTGAAGTTTGGTGAAGATTTGTGGGAGTTATTAACATTTGGAAGTTTGCATAGCTGCTGGTTGAGAATCACAGTTTGCTGGTTTGAAAATCAGACCTGGTATGGTCTTTTCCATGCTATATTCCTCTGGCTTTTCAGTTCAACATTGTAATAAAAAATATAGTAAAGTTATTGCATCTGTTTTGGAGCAGATTTCTAATGATATTCATTGTAATAAGATCATTGTAAATGCTAGTAACAGTAGTACTGTCCAGTCATTCCTATTTCAGCATTTATTGTGTTTCATTCACAACATTGTAACCCCTGGATGGTTTACCGCCAGTGTGGAAAAAGAACTTGTTAATCTCTCTTTTGTACCCACTGAAAAGTGGTGAATTCCCACTCATGAGTGGATGCCCGCCGCAGCGGATGAATTAGTTTGTTTTGTAATCTCTTTCCCCCCACTGATTTAGTGGAAGTGCGGAATTCTGTCATGGCTGGTTCACCGCCTAGCTCCATTCAATTGTAATTATATTTCAGTTATTGCTTAGTTTTCTCCCCCATATGACAACACCTCTCCTTCATAGGGATTGAGTGTGCATTCTTGGCGTTGAGATCTTTTAAATTTGGATTAGTAATGTTGATTGTGTCATGAAAATTCCAAGAAAAAATTAAGGGGCATATTTCAAAATGTCTTATAACCTAACTCCTAATTAGGAAATCTTTATCCTAGGAGTGTTTAGCTTGTCACAGTTAACCTAATAACATAAGCTTAAGACCATACTTGGTTCTGTCTTCATTTTGATCCTAGTAGATAATAAATACTTCTACGTATTCTCCATATATGGAGATCATACACAACATGCAATATTCATTCTAAATGCATTTAAATCTTTCCCTTTATCTTTTCACTTATTTTCCCTCTTATGTTAAATAAACTATTCCCTTAAGTTCTTTTCACATATATCCCCTTTTCACCCATTCCCTTTTTTCAATGATTCCCTTACACAAATTCCCTATTATGCATTACTTGTAAATGTTCATCTTAATAGTTCTATCCTCTTAAAACTATGGAAAACAAACAAACACAAGATAAAAGAAACCAGCACTCAAATTAACGTTACAAAATAAAGAAGATCCATGCCTGTATTAAAGCTTCTCCTTCCAAAATTGTTCTTCTAGTCCCTCTTTCAAGCAAGCTTTCAGAATAACAGAAACTTCTCACTAAGATTGGCTTCTCAATGATATTTTCTCACTCTATAACGAACTCCCTACAAATCTTCTCTTAATAATGAATCCACCACTAATTTCCTACTCAACTATATACTCACAATGACTTCACTCTCAACTTAATTTGGGATTTTCACTATTTATGGCAATTGCTAGTAAAATCACTGTATTTTTCTCTCAGCAATACAGAATATGCAAGCAGTATAATGAAATGGAGATGAGAGCTCAAGGAAAAGCAAAACTCGGATTGCACAAGTGATGAAACATTGAATGGCATGGCGTTTATATATAGGGCCCGAAATGCAACAATTTCCACTTATGGAGGCATGTAGATTGACAGCACAATGCCCAGAAACATTCAAAGTGAGACCTGGCGGGTTTCTAAACCCTTATTCAATAAAAATGAGTGTGTATTGACTTCATTTGAGCTAGCAAATCAAGACTTAATCAACTCAGAAAGGGAAAAACACCACCTACAGGAACTTACCAGCTATGGCGCCCAAGAAGAAATGATTCACCATTTTAGTGAATCGGTCAAGGTAAATTTTGCAACACTGCAGGCTACGTCGCCCTCTTTCCAACTCTTGTTTGAAAATTTCTTCCAACATTTCCTGCGTTTTCTTCCAACGCCATTTCACGGGAAAAAACCTTTTTCAGAATTTTTTTTCCTTTTTAAATATTCAACTCAAATATTTCGATTTCTCTATAGTTTTTGAACTCTTTTCAAATGAAAAGGCTCGATTCTCCCTTAGTTGAGATTTATTAATTCTCAATAGTTCAAGAGATTAATTTATTTCTCTATAGTTCATTCTTTAATATTTACTCCAAGTAAAAATTTAAATCTTTTAATTTTTTACTTTAGAGTTTTAAAATATTTCAAACTTTAATAATTACTGTAAGTGAAATATAATCTATTTACACTTTAGAGATTTATAATATTAAAATATAATTCCTTTATATATTTTATTAAATAAATATTATTATAGTCCTAAATATATTAAACATATATATATATATTTAAATACCCGAGTATTTATTTATATATTTATATTTTAATATAACCATAATAATATTATATATAATTACATATAAATATTATATCTATATACTTAACAAATATATAAATATATCGTGAGCCAATTAGCAACCCGATATATATAAATAAATATATATATATATATTTTTACGTAAAGTCATCAGGCAATAATAATATTATATTAATATCCACAAATAACAGGTAGTGTGTGTATATATATATATACATGTATATACTCATATATACCTCAGTGTACATACTATATATATATGTATATACCCACCCACTTAACCTATTCACTTATGTCCATTCATGTTATCCTCACAATGATCATAATACTTTAAGTCTGATAAACAAACAGTCATCACTCAGAAAGCACAAAGAAGTAACCCAGACTCCTAAAGCCTATGGATGACTTATCAAGACCAACTTATCTGACTTAGCTTACTTAGTCTAACGAACATGTGTGTATGCTCAAATGGTTCTCGTTACTGTTTACCCGACCAAGCTCCTCTCCCGAGTGATATTTCTCCTCTGCTTGGAGGAATGGTCCTCATACCTGCATCCACCGTCATAAGCTCACGACAATCAAATGCTCACAACAATAGCAGTATACATAAACTTCACATGATTCATCATCCTCATAATGCATATTTTCACCATGAATAACATCAATTGAAACAACATAAAATGAGACAATCATTAATGTACAACACTCATATTGATAACAAGGTGCAACAAATCTTATTCATTCACAAAATTGTCTTTTACAATCACTTATTCCCTATGCAATACTAATATCTTAGTAGGTATACAATCGGGGTGTAACATACTTCCCCCCTTATGAATCATCGTCCCTAATGACTTAAGGTATTATTCAAACATAAAATCCTAACTCTACATTTATTCTTCACTCTTGAAAGTTTCAAGAATGTTTGGCCGGTGTAATTTGGACGTCAGCTTGTCCATCATTTATGGCAGCGTGTTTCCTCTGCTGAAACATGGCCTTTTGAGTAGGTAGTGAGTTGCCATGTTGTTGGGTACCAGAAGTTTTGTTAGGGCATTCATTTGCATAATGATTACCTTTACAATTAAAGCATCCTGCTCTTGGCCCTCTTTTCTCCATGATTTCCCCAGTCTTATTAACACCTTCACTAGCTCTGCTAGTGTCATTATACCTTGAGTTGTCTCTTTTCCAATCTCTTCTAAATTCCTTTTCATTGAAGCAAGATCTCTTCCCCTTTTTCTTTGCTGCATCTTGCACAAATTCTTCCTTCTTGGGGGCAATCTTGTCGGGGACCTCAGTATCCTTCTTTTCTTCTCCTTCACACTGGGTAGAGTCTGCCTTAAGCTTTTGTTCCTGCTTTATGGCTTTTTCATACACAAGGTCCATTGTGGTCGGACCATGCATATCGACTTCACCTCCAATATTTTTGTTGAGTCCTTGATGAATTTCCTGATCCGGAATCGTTCATCTTGATGATAGATAGGAACATATCGAGGAAATCGAGTAAACTTCTCCCAGTACTCGTTGACTGACATGGTCCCTTGCCTCAATTCTTGAAAGTTAGAGAGTTTTTGGTCATAATAGAGCTGTGGCAACCACTGTTTGTGGAAGATTTCAACGAACTCTTCCCAAGTCAACTTTCAAGAACTTATGTCCAGTTCAAGCTTTTTGTTTATCCACCAATTAGAGGCTTCACCTGCTAATTGGTATGCTCCCCATGCTGCCTTAGTTACCTCATCGTAGTTCCTTATTTCAAAGTACTTCTCCATCTGGACTAGCCAAACTTCGGCTTCATCGCCTCCTGCACTGCCATCAAACTTTGGCGGTATTATTTTCTTCATATCACGAGATAGCTTAGTAGACACTATCTTCCTGTTCCTTTCAGCAGAGTTGGTTGGCAATTTTTCCTTCTTATGATTGTGGTTTTCACCATGTCCATGAGACGAACTTTCACCTTCCGTGTTGTTGATGGTTATTTCCTTCTTCAATTTGTCTTTCTCTCTTTCATTCTCCAAACTGGTTAACCTTGCCAAAATCAAGTCGAGCGTTGCTTCCATACCACTGGTTCTTTGTTCCTCTTCACGACTTGTATCGGGAATATTTCTCGTTCTCTCATACACTTTCACCATGATTTAAAAGATTGACTTAAACCTGAATGTTTAATACAAGTTAGCCTAATTACGCTATGAATTTTCTTATGAAAGACATATAAGTAAACATTCACATACATACAAGTATTCATTACTAGATTTAGGCACACACTTTTTTTGTTAATCTCACCGTACTAACTCTTTTCTGGTAAGACCCTATCCTTAGGTTTATGTCAAAAAGTCCTCCATCTTTGTGGATATTTCTTTTGTTGACTTTCTACTTTGATCTAATTAATGCTAACGTTGCATACTCATAGTTTAGTATTGTTTTCTCAGAATCCAAAAATTCTCTACTCTTTACAATTGTAGGTTGCTACAATTAAGGGGTTTTCTCATTCCTTCTTTAGAGTCATATAACTTTATTGTAGGGTAAGGTATATACTGGTTTATTCTTCCTAACCTTCCTACATAACCTGTTTGCTTAGTCTTCTGCAATCGTAGTGTTGGGTGAAAATTATGTAATCAGCTTTTCGATAGATTACACAACTTGGACTTCAGCCACAGCTATGTGAGATGTAAATCTCTCCTCTCGGAAAGGGGAGGCGCCCTTCTTATTGCTAATAGAAGCGATAGTAAAACAAACAAGTAATTACAAAATGTACACAAAACTTACGAAGTGGGGGGGGTGTGTTACATTCATACTTCTCTCTTTTTTCAGAGAAGATGTTTACAATGCTTCACTGTTGGAAGTTCACGATTCTTAATAACTTTAAACAATCAACTAGCAGTAATACCAATACCTCTATCTTGTCAAAGCAAAGCGTAGAGATACCAGAAGTAATTAACAATAAACAAATAAAGTAAAAGGGAAAGCTCACGAAGGCACAAAGTCGTTCCGTAGCTTTTTCAATGGTGGATCTGTGAAGAGTGTACCGTTTGTCACGTTAGAAGCACAAAGTCTTCTTAGACGCAACAATTCCTCGAACAGCATGAACAATTACAAGCACAAAGTCTTGTAGATCATCCAACCAAATTATCAAAGAGCATGAATAATTACAAGCACAAAGTCTTGTAGATCATTCAACCGAAAGACAAACAAAAACACAAATGTAAATCCAAATAATAGATGCAACACAAAGTTTACATAAATCACTTGGAGTCTGTTGTGACCTTCTCACACATCGCCCCATTCAAAATGGGGACCCCTAATTTTTTTTGCTCCATTCCGGTCTTTTGGCTTGGGTTTTCTCTCTTTCTCTCTCGCTCTGTCTCTTTTCTGATGTCTGCCTTTCGAGGGTTGTGCTCGTCATCGAGTTTAAACATGAAATTGACCAAGTCTAAAATTAGGGTTTCATCTTTCCTGGTCAGTCCAAGGTCGAATAGGGTGAATAAATTGAAAATTGAGCTTAACATTGTTGTCAGCATGTTTCCAGCACGCTCCCAACAAATTTTCATTTGATTCCGAGGAACTTACTATTTTTAGTAAGTGTGAAATTACGAGCAATCCGTCAGCATTTTTGAGATTCCAACAGTCACACTGCATTCAGAGCGCATCAGACTACTCGTATGCAGAATTTGAGCGAAAACAGACAACTTTCTATTTTTAGCAGTCCAGCTTCCGAGACAAATTTCAGGGTTCAGATGCAGAGTTTTTCTTTGCATGTTGACATATTCCTTCTGGGTTTTCAGAGACCTTCACGATGATGTGACATGCAAACAGAGATAACGACTTTCAGAATTCAGCTTTCCGAGGCTATTTTTAGGGTTTGCATGTCAGGGTTTTCTTTGCATGTCGGATGATTCCTGGTGGGTTTTTCGAGAGCTTCGCGATGGTGTGACATGCAAACATAGATAATCACTCAGAAAGGAACTTACTATTTTTAGCAGGTGTGTCTCGGCAGCCGCTTCCCAGCAGTTCAGAATCATGAGCTGATCGCAATGCCATAGAAATGAGAGCAAACAGAGATCATTTGATACGCATGCAGAGCAAATTAGGGTTTCCAACTTCGGGACCTGAAAAGAGGGGTAAAAAGTCAGAATTTTCGAAAACCGGTGTAAACCACCGCGATCAGCATCCTTCAGGCTATCTGCTGGTAAAATTTCAAGTCAAACGGAGCACTTACTATTTATAGTAAGTCAATTTGGAAATAGGCTAAAAATAGTAAATCGAATGCATGCGTCAATGTCATCCGGCAGGTCACGTGGTGAGGAGCGCCTCATTCAAATTTCGAGTCAATCAGAGCAGTGGAACTATCAGAAACAAGCAGTTACTATTTATAGTAAATCACCTTCAGAAATGGGCTAAAAATAGCAGGCTTGCTAAAAATAGCAGGGTCGACAGAACAAAAAGGTCACGAGGATGCTATGTTTAAAATTTCAAGTCGTTCCGAGCTTCAGAGATGCAAAATCAGAGGACTTACTATAAATAGCAGGGCATGAAAACTGGCAAAAATGAGGAAAATTCTAAGTCTGGAACTTCATCCAGTAGATAATGCTAAATGCGCCCAGTTGATGAGGAGGCATGAAAATTTCTAAGTTACAAGCTCGTCCTTCACCTAGGCCAAAATGTGCCCAAGGTGCAAAAGTCAAAGAAAAGTCAACGATTTTCATCCTGTAGGCATGGGGAAATGCGCTCACCTTGAAGGAGGAAAGTTGAAAATTTTCTAAGTGTGAGGATATCCGCCACCACCCTCCAAATGCGCCCATCCTGCAGCAGGGGTAAAATGCGCCCAATATGAAAGGTGGTCAAAGCAGTCAAAGTTTTTCATCCTCCTCCTAGGTGGAAATGCGCCCAAAAGCATGCATGTGAAGACAAAGAGGGGAGATGAAAGGTCACAAGGGACGTGGTAACATGCTTTATCCTCCTCCACATCAAAAATGCGCCCAAGGATGAATGAAAGTCAACAAGTCAACAAGTTTCGTCCTCCATCAAGTCTAAAATGCGCCATAATTAGAAGAAAGTCAAAAAAATCACAAGGAGTTCGTCCTCCTCACCCCCCCAAATGTGCCCAAAACAAGCCATGTCAAGACAAAAAACGGAAGTTGAAGAGTCATCCTCTTGCCAAGCTCAAATGCGCCCAAGTTGAGGTGGTAAAAGGTAAGTAAATGGAGTAAAAGGTGAGTGAAAATACCTCAAGGCGTGGTCAATATAAGGTAAATGCTAGGCGCGCCCAAGGTGGAAGGTGTTGAAGATGTTTTCCTAGGTGTGATTTTGAATTTCTTCTTCAAGTCCCAAATGCGCCTAAGGTGGTAGGTGTTAGAGAATTTCTCTAAGGCGTGTGAAGTGTGAAAACAAGATGTTAGGCGTGGTGAAGTAATATGTATGAGGTGGTGAAGACAAAATGCTAAGGCGTGATTTTCCTCAAGAGTGATATGCGCCCCAGATGTTGAGTAAAGGAAAATGAAATATTTCTAAAGTGTTGGAGAATTTTTCTAAGGCGTTTGAGCTTCAAATAAAATATTTTTCAAGTATGAAGTAAAATGCAGAGTGGTGAGTGAGAAATAAGTTGTGCTAGGCATGGATAAAAAAAATTTCCAAATGAAGTTGATAAAATTTCCACCACTGGCGAATGAACCAAAATTTTCTAAGGCAACTTCTCAAAGTGCAAGATGATTTAAATTTTATTTTTTTTCTAAGGCAAAAATATTTTCTTCCTTAGAAAATACGCCTAGAGCTCAAGGAAGTGAAATTTTCTTTCATGAAACTCGAGCAAATTTTCTCAGTGATGAAGTCAGAACGATGATAATGCAAGATGATTCAAAATTTTCTCAAGTTGGAGCAACACAGGATGATCACAGGCAAAGAATGGATTTAATTTGACAGAATAATATTTTCTAAGGTTCAAAATTTAAAAATTAAATGAACCCGTTCGTTGGGTACCCATGGATTCAAAGCATTCTGGAGAAAATTTTCTTCTGGGTACAGAACATTTGCGATGATAGATGGATTTCCAAGTCTTCTGCACTTCGCCAACACTTTTTCAATGAAGAATTTAATCAGTGCTCAAATTGTGAATTTTCCTAAGGGGAGAATTTAAAATTTTCTAAGGCAGATGAATAAAATGTGTTTTCAGAATAAATTTCTCTGAATGATGAATTCAAGATGAGTTGCCTAGACGATTTTGTTTGAATTCTTCGAAGATGAATTTTCCAGAGATGGTGAAGAGTTAAATTCGAATTCAAGTGACAAAGCTCCAGCTGGTGAATTAAAAAGATGGATTTAAATTAAATTTTTCAAAAATAAATTCAAAGATGCCAGTCAAAGTCAAGTTTCTAGAAGAGCAAGATTCCTGACGTCGAGAGACAAGTGTCAGAAATACCAGAGAGGGAAAATTCGAATTTTTGAAGTGGAGTAGTGGAAGTTTAATGCACTGGCTAAAATTGGCTTCTTCTAGAATTCGAATTTTGGCTATAAAATGAAGAAGTCTCTCACTTATTTTTCACAGCTGAGAAGTCGAATTTGCTCTAAGTGAAGTATTGCTGAGTGTTGCTGAAGCTTGAAGAGTTCGAAATTTTGCTGAGGATTGGAATTTGCTGAAGTTTAAATTTGAAGTTGCTGAGACTGCTGGAGAGGGACGCCTTGAGTTGCCAGTGCAAGTGTTGAAAGTTTGAATTTTACTGAAGTCAAGAGGGGTGCACTTGTTGATTGCTGAAGCTTAGTTTGTTGCTGCCAGTGCTAAGGAGGACGCCTTGAAGCAAAGAAGTTGTTGAAAGTTTAAAAAGTACGAAGTTGTTGAGGCTTGTGAAGTGCACACTTGCCAAGTAAGAAGTACAAATTTACCAAGGTGTGAGCTTGCTGATTTTTAAAAGTGCGAATTTGCTGATTGCTGATTGCTGGTGAAATACGAATTTATAGAAGTTCAAGTTGCAGATTGAAGTTGCTAAGGCTGAAGCTTACTTGGAAATTTTTCTAAGTGTTGAGGCTCGAATTTATTAAGAGAAGAAGCTGAGGTTTGCAAATAAGAAAAGTTATTGCAGCTTCTTGAAGTCGACTGCAGCCCCTGCGCAGTGTCTTATTTTATAAATTTAATTTGCTGATGAAAGTTTGTTATGTTGCAGATGGCTGAGGCAAGGGCGACTGGCAAGGACAATGGTGCATCCAGACAGGTTGTGATCAAGAAGCTGAGTAAGACATTCATGCCGGAGTCAAAGTTTATTTCAAAGTTGGGCAAGCTGACAGACACCAACTTGGGCTCCATCAACCTGGAAACCTTCAAGAACAGAATGTTGGGGATTGGAAGTCATCGGCCTTCGACCACTTTACACAATATTGTTCGAAGTGGGTTATATGCAGCTGCTGGTTTCCCGCCAGCCATTCAGTGTTCGGAGCTGATGATGGAGTGCGCCAATTATTATGAGAAGGATCATCGGTCAATCATGTCACCAGATGGCCAAGTACTAGCCAATCTTACTCCAGCGGCCATTGGTGAAGCTTTCGGGATCCTGGTGCATAGAAACATGGTTTACAAATCCAGAGAGCGAGCGGAGCGAATGTACGCTTCTGCTTTCGAGAGATGCACGGAGACGATTAACACTCACTGGATGAGCACTCCCAAGCCTTCTTGTACAAAGTTGCCGAAGCAGATCATAGCTGAGGACTTGAAGCAAGAATACTGTGATCTCATCATGATGCTGAGCAGGGTTGGTGGTTGTGCACAGTCATTTATTTTCGAGCCTTGGATGTTTTATTACATCAACCTCGTGCTGGAAGGGAAGGATTACGTCAATTGGGCCGAGATGATCAGTGATAATTTGCATGAGCAGCTCCTGAGCTTGAGAAGGACGAAGACATTTTACATGAGCTCTTACATCATTTATATGTTGGCACGTATGACGAAGTACAGAGGGATCTCTTACAAGGAACCTGTCAGTTGTGGCTCCCACCAGTTTAAAATATATGATGCCTGTCCACAGTTGCATTTGGCAAGCACAACTCACTACAAGCGTGTCAACGATGCTTTCACCATGCATATCACGAGACTGCTTCAGGAGCGGTTACATCACAGAATCTCGAGGGATGCCCAAGAGCTGATTGAAAGGTATGGGTGCTGGTCCATACAGTTTCCAAAATTTTCTTACATTAGGCTGCAAGGTTTTTCATCGTACCCATATAGGCTGCCTAAGTACCCAACAAATAGAATTTTAATGCTAGAGATATCTAGGCAATTGCTTGCCTATGATAAAATTCAAAAGAAAGAAGAAAAAGGGAGGTATTGAATTCCCAATTGTCATGGGCAACTCGGATGAAGTGTGTCCCTCAATACAGGCAGCTAGAGAGGCTGAAAGTGAACTTCAATTTTATCACTTTTCATATCACACCAGCCGACAGCACTACGACCCACATCATAACATCAAATGGGTATTGTCAGAGGAGTTCAAACATAAGGCCACCATTGAGGATTATTGGGCTGATGCAGCTGATGAGATTGAAGTAAGGAAAAGGATGTTCTCTCGGTTGCCGATTACTTTGATCAGGGAGTGTGAAGTTGTGCCGGTTCCAGACCAGGTGAATGAGGATATGGATGTTGTTCATCCGGATTATGCAGCTGTTAGAGATACTCCACTTCCACCTCCAGATTGGTTAGAACCTGAGATTGCTGATTTAGATACACTTTCTATTCATGTCCTGACATTCACTAGGGCATGGGTTGATAGGCGTGTGAGCAGATTGAAGAGTAGGTAAATTGCTTTGACTTACAATTTGATGGGAGATCACAGGACGCCCACCACTGGCAGGAAGAAACAGATCACACGAGGTCCGGAATCTCGAAAGAAGGAGCTAGTTCGACAGGAGCCTGTTCACCGGAACCTCCATGAGTCACAGTTGCATCACCATTGGAGACACGTTCTCCAAGTATACAGGAGGTTTCTTTGTTTGCTGATCAGAGGAATACACTGAATCAGGTGCAAGTGGTACAAGAGAATCATCAGCCTCCACGGAGAGAGTCGGTTGGCTAGAGTGTCAACGCACCTGTTAGGGCTGATCAGCATGACGATGAGGGGACTATTACTGACCCTCAGTTTCAGCAGGAGTTAGAGGCGGCTATGAATGATGATGATGATATAGTTTCAGGAGACACTCAGCCACTTGAGGACAATGAGCCTCGCCAGAATGATGAAGAAGTTGAGCAAGTTCGAGAAGTAGAAGCACAGGAGCTGCAGCCCTTCGATATACAGTACGATGTGCCTGATTGGCTTAAGGATAGAATGAGAAGAAGCCCCAGCGAGGAAATTGATCCAGCAGTTGAGATGGAAGAATTTTTGAACAGGATCAGTGCACCTCCACAGAAGAAGAAGGCAAGAAAATTTTCGAAGATATCCACTGAAGAGGATGGTTCCCGTACCCTTCACGTTGTCGTGCCACGGGTTGGTTGTGACCGAAATGAAGCAGTGCCTGAGAATTATGTGGTCACGACTTTGGATTTGGGACGCCCCACTGGTGCACAGATTGTAGAGGAGTGTGATAACTCCTATCTTGCCCTCAAAGACAGATTATTCAAGAAGGAAGGAAAATACAAAAGGTTGAAAAGAGAACACAAGGCTTTAATCGGATATATGCAGCAGCTGTCTCGTTCTCGAGGGCAGGATATTCCAGTTATAGAGCCTCCAGCAGAGATACCTAGAGAGTCCATCAGTGGCTTGATGGAGTTAGGAAAAATGGCATAGGAAGCAGACAAGTGGGTCACAGGAGTTCGTGCTGAGACCGAAAAGTTTATGGAGGACCTTGCTTCTGCTTTTCAGCAGGCCTCTAGTATTTTGGCACGGACGGAGGCAGTTGATCATGCTTGGGGTGATGCTTCTATCTATCAGAGTAAAGTAATTCAGCGTCTTGAGGCATTGAGGCATGTCCCTTGATTGTTGATTGATGGAGGTGTCATTCAGGAGAATGACAGATATGATTTCTCGAGATGGTATTCTTCAGCGATCACGGGGCGTGGTTTCTTCAACGCGGCACAGGTGGATTCAGCCAGGGTACATAAAGCTATGGCCAATATTATTGATGGAGTTCAGAATACCTTTGAGGCCATATTTGCTAGGCGGCTGAATCCAGATGAAGTTAATGTTGATAATTTGAGGGGTAGGCTGGTGCCTTTCTTTTCAGATGTTAAGACCTTTGTACAAGATGATTTCGAGAATACTTCTACTTTCTCCGCCTTGATCCAAAGCACGCAGGATTCTTTAGTTGCTTGGAGAAAATCTTGTACGAGGCATGAGCATTCAGTCACAGTGTGAGAGTTTCAGCTAGATTTCATTCCACCCATTTCGGTTCAGGAAGTTGAGGCTGTACTTGGCAGATTTGTTGAGTTTGCAGCTAGGGAAAAGGAGAACGGGAACGCACTGCTGGACAAGGATCTTCTAGAAGACTGATTGTGGGCATTTATTGCCTTTACTATTTTGGGAGTGAGTGGGAATCTTTGATTCATTTAATGTACCACTCCCTATTCTGGCAGTTTTTAGGGTTAGGGCTGAGGTGGCACGATTCTGGCCACTCTATTGATTGTAACCCTAGCCGTCTTTTGGACTGGGCTAGCTATATAAAGGGGGAGTCCCCCTCATTTGTAACTCATTAGACATTAGATTAGAGGCAGATATTAGACATTAGCAATAGAGCTAGAGACTAGAGAGTAGAGCATTGTAGACATTTTGCATAGTGGAGAAGAAAGAAAGTTTTCCCTTTGAAAACTTTTGTGGAGATTGTTGTGTAACACTTTTCATGATAATAGATCTTTTCATTGATGGTGGAATTCGTCTTGTCATAAATAGCTAGCAAGATCTCTTCTTCCTTTCGAATCCAAGTAGCTTAATTTCATGCAAGTAGTTTACTTTGATGTGTGGTGTTTTATTGAGGTAGCTTCACTTTATTCCATACCACTAGCAACTTGTTGATGATAAGTTCGCCTTGCGTGGTCCACTGGAAATTACCTTGAGCTTAACTTCGATTGTGGTTTGTATGCTTATATGCGTCGTTGTGATGGTGTATGTATGCTAAATCATAATTTGAACATCCTTTGCTATCCCTTTGAAGATTGCACCAATTTTGCTGAGGCTGTCCGATGCGAGGCTAGGTAAAATTCGGTTGAAGTCTACCAAAATTGAGCTCCACATATCCTGCATTTAGAATAGAATATAAGTTTCTTAGGCCCTATACTCTTTACTTTCGGCATATTTCTGATTAGCTTTAGGAAAACGAACTATATTGCCAAATCATACACACAAGAACCCCCTTTAAAGCATACACCAACTGCTAACTGCAAGAAGTCTGAACAATTGTGTAAGTCCCCTCGTAAGAACACAGCAATACACATCAACCAACTGAGTCTATTCGCATTAAAGGAACCTTGGAGTTGAAAGCATGAACTTACTCGCAATCTTAGCATGCTGAATACTTTGTTCAAGAGAGGATAGAGTATCTGTTGGGAAACTTTGTTCTGTGTTGGTGCGGTCTCAAAAACCACGTCAACAGAACTAGCGCTAGAAGGAGGGCCTTCAAGGATTCTTCGCAGTGAAGGAATCACATTCAAGTAAAGAAGGGATTTCCATTCAAAAGAAATTCATTGGAGAAAGAAATTATCATGAGTAAAGATGGTGCTACCGCATAGAGAAATATTTCCAGTGCTGCAGCCTAACTTGGGATTCAACGACGACCAAGAGGACATCCTTTCAGGACTGAACAATCTTGCTTGGAAAACAAAGGAGAGCTATGCCCAGTACATGAGAACTTGTTTCGTGCTGGAGGAAGAAGAAGAAAAGGCTATTGAGATTCAAGTTGCAATTGAAAGGAATTTGTTGAATCAAAGACAACCACTTGCTCCTCTTCCTCGCCGACAGTAATCAGCTACATCCTGGATCGAATCAGCTCATTCTCACCCGATAAGTTGAAAAGAATCCTGAGGTCCACGCCAAGTTCACACAAAGATTTTGTGGAGTTAGAGTTGCCTACTCGAGCAAGGAAGAAGAAAGAAGTCCGTACAAGTAAAAGCGAAGAAGTATTTTCAAACGAAGAAGTTCAATCAAGTGAAGAAAGCGGAGAAGAGATTACAAGTTTGTTCCGGACTCCACCAAGTGCTTCAAGGTTTACGCAGCCAAAAGCAGTTCAAGTTACCACACCAGTGTTTGTTCAGCAACCAGTTCGGGCTACCACACCTCAACAACAGCAAACAACCCCAGTAATTGTATATCAGAGGTGGCAGCCAATTCAAGCAATGGCTCAACCAGGAGGTCAGCCAGGAGGCCAACCAGCTCCTAATGGTGCTACGTGGCTAGTTACTAATCCATCCCCTCTTGAGTTTGCAGACTATCACGACATGCCAAAGAATCCGGAGCACTTCTGCACCAAGTATCAAGTTAATGACCCAAACCGTACTGCGGAGGATCACATCAAGATGTTCGAAGATCATTTAAGAAATAGGCAAATTGCATACGCAGATGTAGCTTGCAGATTGTTCCCGTATTCCTTGGGGGAAGAAGCGCACTTTTGGTTTATACATTTACCAGTTGGGTCTATAAGAACGTGGGAGCAAATGAAAGAAGCTTTCATTGGAAAGTTTGGTATTCCGATCACCCCAGTAGAGCTCTTCCGCCAATTCACGGAGGTGAGAAGACAAGACAAAGAGCCTATCCACGCCTTCAATAACAGATTCCAGAAAGCTCTCACAAGGCTATGCGCTCCGTACATTGTTGTTGATGCTAGAGAAAACTATTATGCAGCCTTGGACCCATTGACCGCAATGTTCGTGAGACAAGCTCATCCCATTCCAGCAGATATGAACCAAGCGTATGCAAAGGCTGTGGAAGTGAGTCAGAATATGGGACAGAACATAACTGGGCCTTCTTTGTACACTGGCTTGGTCACCACGAACAATCATATGCAGACTCTTAGTCCAGCATGGAATCAGCAAATTCCAGCGTTGAATCCAGTTCCGCAACCAGCTTATCATGTTACACCACCATCTGATCAATTGGTTCTCCATCCTGGGGTACCTTTATCCCAGACCCCAGCAACACAGCCTATCTATCTCCAGAACACAGTGCCTTCAACGAGGACAATAGAGGAGAAAGACGAAATGAAGGAATTAGTAGAACAAATGAAGAGGCTGTCATCTGAGGTGACTCACTTCAGAAACCAAAATAATCAAATGCAATCTATGTTGAAGAATTATCAGGCACATCCCGGTGCCAATCGAGGATATCAGAATAATCCTCAACACCATCAAGATGCCCATCAAGGACATGGACACGACAACAGTCATGGGTATCGAAGTAATAACCAAGGATATCAAAAGAGGTCCTGGAATACCGGACCTAACAACAGAGGAGTTCCATCACCGCTAGATAACCCGCCGCCTCCAGAGAATCGTCCCACAGACAGAGTATTTTTGGCAGAAGCTGCTATGTCGGGATGGTGTCGACTCCACAATACCAATCAGCACTCAGAGTTACAGTGCCATGAATTTCAAGTCGTTGTTGATATCTTCAAAGGAGAAGTAAAGAGCACGAAGGGTATTGAGAATCCTCCGACTACCGGATATGAGATTGTCCCAGTACAAAGATATGACCAAGCACTGATTCTTGAAAATGTCAATGTTGTGTCTGAATATCAAGACTATGCGCCACCAGAAGTTAATCACAAGCTTCCACCAGCTTCGGCAAACGGTCCCGTGGAGGCGCCAGATAATCAAGATGAAGAAGCTCACGTTTATTCAGAGGCTCAAATGTATTCAGAGGTTCAGGACAGTTACTCAGAGGAACCACTTGAGCAAGGTAACTACGTTTTTCCACCTCTCAACAATGGTGTTTTGGTTGAAGGAAGAAGAGAGGTGCAAGCATTTCAGACTTCTGGGGGAGCAGCACCCAAAGTTTATCAGAGGACTTATCATCAAAAGGAGTCTTTGACATCCTCAGTTCCTCCGAATAATTTCTCAACTCCACCGAATCCAAATGCGAGCAACAATCCAAATTTGCGTCGGGATTCCCCAGAATATAGACAGCAGAGCATGATGCAAAATAGAAACGGACAGCAAACTATCCAGCAACCCATCCATGTGATACAACGTTCGCAGAAGGACAATCTTCCAAGAGATGATATGAAAAGACTAAGTTCTTATGTGCTAGAAGAAGTTAAGAAGATAAAGATCAGTCTTCCTCTATATGAGTTGATGAAGATCTCAGAAGTAAGAGACACAATCCTGGGAAGCCTATACGAGACGCCAGTTGTGAAAAATATGTCTCAAGAAGCACCTAGAAATCCTCCAGTAAACGTACAGTCACGTCCCGTGCAGAGCGCAAACATGGTAGCAGAGGTGCCTCACGCGCCATTCAACGCTTGGGAGACTCCACAAGTATCCCAAGGTTTTGTGGGAATGGTACAAGGAGCTTCAAGTGAACCTGAGAAGTCAAAAATTGAAGATAAAAGGAGAGTCAGATTCAATTTGCCTACAGAGCAAAAGCTAGAGCAAACACAAAAGGTTGCCCAGAGCAATCAAGTCCCATTGGACAAAAGAGATGAAAAGAAGAGTGCTCCAGCAAATGAAAACAAGAAACCAGTGGTATTCTATCAGGGGAGAGATGAACCAGCCCCATTCTTGGTATCAGTTAGAATATTTGGAAAATTATTGCACAATTGTTTGATTGATTCTGGTGCTTCGAGCAATGTCATGCCATTGAGGGTATGTCAGAGATTGGGTATAGTCCCATTGCAAACCACCAAGAAGGTGACCCAGCTAGACAAGACTGAGGTTCCAGTTGTTGGAGAACTGAATAACATTCATATGCAGTTGTCAGCTGATCCTCGAATTCAAAGCTGTATTGACATATCAGTAGTTGATATACCAGATGGATATGACATGCTGCTAAGTAGAGACTGGGCCAGAAAGTTGAATGGATACATTGCAACTGACTTTTCCCACATGTGGCTTCCATGGAAGGGAGTCCCAAATCAAATCAAGATCGAAAGCACACCGAGGCTTAAATTGATGATCACTGAGTATGGTGAGGATAATGAAATTATGTTTATAGAGACTAACCTAGGCTCATATAGGCCTATCAAGCAAGAGGTATTGATGCTACAAGCTCTAAATGAAGGAAAATGTTTTGAAGATGCCATGACCTCCACCGAAGTTTTGATTGAAAGTGATTCAAGTGATAGTGAGGGTGGAGGAACATTTGAAAACTTCAGGGACTTTGTTCTTAACAGTGTGAAACAGGAAATGGAGTTGGGAAAAGATGCTTCCATCAAGGATTTGCTACTCCCTAACTGGTGCAGGATACATGAGGCTTTTCACTCCGAGATCACATGCGCCATGTGCGAAGTAGCATTAGAGCAAGTTGCAAGGCTCGTTCCACAGACTCCATTGCAAGAAGAACATCAGAAGATGAATGAAGAAAACAGTGTTTTAATAGAGGAACTTGCAAAAGATGATACAACTCAGTCAGAGATTGGAGAAAAAGTTACAGAGGTGTGCAATCAAGAGGATACACATGTTCAGTCTCCCGGCACTCTTACAGAAGATCAAGTGTGGACTTTGAGGTTCGATGGATCAAAGTCAAAGAAAGGGAATGGAGCAGGGTTTGAATTGGTTAGCCCGACAGGAGAGGCTTATTTGGGTGCCTATAGACTCCAGTTCTCATGCACCAATAATGTTACTGAGTATGAATCCTTGATTCACGGATTGCTCCTTGCAATTCAGAAGGGAGCCAAGATTGTACATGCCATCGGAGATTCTGACATCGTGGTCCGCCAAGTGAGAAAGCAGTTCGCCTGCCATGACAAGAGATTGGGCTGCTATCGCAATAGAGTTTGGGACCTCATAGAAAGTTTTGATGCGTTCAATATAAAGCAAGTTTATAGATCCAAGAACACCGTTGCGAACTCTTTAGCACAAGCTGCTAGCTCGTTGGAACCATTAACAATGGAAGGATTAAAGAAGTTTACAGTAGAGTTGGTTTCAACCCCGGCAGTCCCTGATAACATAAAAAATTTCCAAGTGTTTGATGATGATAAACAGATTCTGGATTTTCTCACGTGCTCGGGTGTATTTGAAGCACAAATCATAGATGAAGAAGAAACTGAAGAAGCTGAATACGACACAGAAGGGATTTTGAATTTGAAAGACCAATGTCATTCCAAGAGGAATGGTTGAGTTAGAGAGACTGTTTGATACTGATAAATTGAGCAGAAATCAAAGCACTCAAGGCAACGATTGTGAAGCTGTCAATTTAGGTACAAACGAACAAGTGAAAAATGTTTTTATTGGAAAAGTTTGCACACCTGAAGAGAAGGAAGGCATCTTGAAGGTCATGAAAGAATTTCCAGAAGTGATAGCCTGGGGATATGAAGATTTGAAGACGTTTGATACATCACTGATTACACATACAATACCACTGAAGCCAGGCAGTAAGCCATTCAGACAAAGGCAGAGGCCCGTGAATCCATTATTAGAGCCATTGATTTATCAGGAAGTCAAGAAGCTTCTTTCTGCCCGGATCATTTTTCCATTGAGGCACTCCACGTGGGTCGCCAATCTAGTACCAGTTAGAAAGAAGAACGGAGAGATAAGGTTGTGCGTAGACTTCTGCAATTTGAATAGGGCCTCTGAGAAAGATAATTATCCCTTGCCTTCGTTAGATGAAGTATTGCAAATAGTGAATGGTTCACAAATGATGTCCTTCTTGGACAGATATTCAAGGTATAACCAAGTAATGGTTGAGCAAGAAGACAGACTGAAGACAAACGTTCACCACTAAATGGGGAACCTTTGCATATAGAAGAATGCCTTTCGGTTTAATTAACGCAGGGGCCACTTTCCAGCGAGCAATGGACATCGCCTTTCGAGACCTTGTCGGAAAGTGCATAATTATTTACATGGATGACTTGACCGTATTCTCAAAGAAAAGAAACCATGTTGAAGATTTAAGAAAGATATTTCAGAGATGCAGAAGATTTGGTGTCTCTCTAAATGCTAAGAAGTGTATATTTGGTGTCACAGAGGGTAAGTTATTGGGTCACGTCATTTCAGAGAAGGGCATATCAATTGACCCTGAGCGTATTGAAGCTATTTCAAGGATTGGTTTGCCCGGAAGTCAGAAAGAATTGAGATCATTCTTTGGCAAGATCAATTTTGTTAGAAAGTTTATAACTGGGTTTGCTGAGATAGTGAGGCCATTAAATGAGATGCTGAAAAAGGATGCAAAGGTTGAATGGACCCCACAAACTAGGAAGGCTTTTGATGAAATTAAGCAAGCTATAGTGGATGCCCCAGTGCTGGTTAGTCCAGATTATACGAAGCCTTTCTATCTATATTCATTTGCTTCAGAGCACACCTGCGCAGCAGTGTTGACCCAAAGAACTGAGGAAAAGGATGAGCATCCAATTGCTTTTATGAGTGCACCCTTGAAAGAAGCAGAGTTAAGATATCCAAGCATTGAAAAACAGGCATACGCTTTAGTGAAGGCCGTCAAGAAATTCAGACACTACATCTTAAGAAGCAAGGTTCACGCAATCGTGCCTGATGCTACAGTGAAAACTTTGTTGATGTAGAATGAGTTAGGAGAAAGAAGAGGCAAGTGGGTCGCCACTTTGCAAGAATACGATATAGAAATATAGCCTATGAAGTTGGTCCGAGGACAAGCTTTGGCACAGACAATCGCAATGGTTGGTCCGGAATTAGTTCAACAAGCTTATGTATTGGAGGAAGTGTCTCCCGGAGAGTGGTACGACGACACAGTTTATTACTTGCTGAATCACAGATGCCCTCGTCACCTAAATCCAGTCCAGCGAAGAGCATTGAGAATGAGAAGTCAAAGGTTTATGCTTCAAGGATCAGTTCTCTACAGAAGGAACTACGAAGGAATTTATTTGAGATGTGTAGGAAAACAAGAAGCAAAGCAGTTGATGGAGCACTTCCACGAGAAGTTTGGAACCGGGCATGAAGGAAGTTTAGCCATAGCTCATCAAATCCTGAGAGCTGGATACTATTGGCCCACGCTCTTTAAAGACACATATGAACATGTGAAGGCTTGTCACATCTGCCAGACAGCAGCAAATAGAGGAAGGCATCCTGCTATGCCCTTGCAACCAGTAATTGAGGTTAGACCGTTTGCAAAATGGGGATTAGATTTTATTGGTACAATCAACCCGCCGTCTTCAGGACAACACAGATACATCTTGACAGCGACAGATTACTGCACCAAATGGACAGAAGCTCAGGCTTTGAAGCAGTGCACGTCAGATGTGGTTATCAGATTTCTTGAAGAGAACATTGTGACAAGATTTGGATGCCCCCATGTCCTAGTCAGCGATAATGGTTCAGCCTTCTCCTCATTGAAGTTTTCCAACTAGGCCTTTGAGTATGGAATTACACTGAAGTTTTCCTCCAATTATTATCCGCAGGGGAATGGACTAGCAAAGTCCACAAACAAGAATTTGTTGAATGCCATTAAGAAGTTACTGGATAAGAATCCGAAAGATTGGCCCACACAGCTGAGGTTTGCCCTATGGGCAGACAGGATCAGAACAAAGAGTTCCTTGGGGACGTCACCATACCACTTGGTCTACGGACAAGATCTAGTTTTTCCAGTACAGCTGAGGATCCTGACTCTTCAGTTCATTCAAGAATATCTCGGAGGAGAAGATCAAGTTCAGACAAGGCTGTCTCAGTTAATGCATCTAGAAGAGAAAAGAGATGAAGCGCTTGAAAATCTAGCAAAACATCAAGCAGTGGTGAAGAGATGGTTCGATAAACAAGCTAAGATCAAGTCGTTCAGGATTTCTGACTTGGTTTTATATTGGGACAAGGCCCACGAGAAGAAAGGTGATCACGACAAGTTTGATAAATTGTGGTTGGGCCCATATCAGATTTCTGAAATCCTTGGAGATAATGCATTTAGGTTGCGTACACTGACAGGAGAGGATGTCCCGTTGCCCGTCAATGGACAGTTCCTCAAGCATTATTTCCAGTCCTAGGTTCTCTCCGAGAGCCTGCTTTGTAAAATAGTTAGATTAGGTTTGCTTTCTCGTTCGTTTGCTTTCCGTTTGCTTTCCTGTTTTTCTTTCGTTTTGGTTTTGGTTTGTTGCCCTTTGGGTTTTTGGTTTGGCGTTTCCATCCCTTGAGTTGTCCGCTCAAATGGTTTTGGTTTGGAATGGGCAAGGATTTTAGGGTTTCCCCGTTACGAAGGGGGTGATGATGGTTTTAAACTTTCACAACATGGTTTCTTTCCACTGGAATTTGCAAATTTTTGAAAAGGACTAAGGTTGTTTTCCTCTTGTTATCATCCAGTTAGCGATAGAACTCGTCTCGGGAGGTTAACCCGCTATTGTGTCTTAACACATGAGTCTAAAGACCTTAAAAATATTACCTATCTCCACTCTGAGTCATTTTGGTTTCTTGGGAAAGGTTTTGGCAGGTGAAAATCTTACATCTTGCTTCAGCGCCACTACAATTCTCAAACCCATTGGAGGCTTCATTGCCTGCCAACCAATCAAGGAATTGACGGAGAAATCAAACGGAGAAAAGAAAATGTGCTTAAAAGAAATATCTGAAATAGAAAATGAGAAATGAAAAATGAAAGAAAATATTATGAAATATTGGTTTTGGGAACATACGAGTAACTCCACCGGGGCTATGGACGCCCGGCCGGCAGTGGAGCAATATTCGTGAGAATTGTAGCGATAACCTCGTCGGGGCTATGGACGCCTGACTGGCAGCGAGGCAATGTCCAGGATGCTAGCGATCATCCATTTTTCTGAAATATTGTATTTTGACTTGTTTCCCTTTATTCTGTTTTTTAATTTTACGAAAGCTAGCGATCATCCATAACGTGTGTTTCTAATAACACTCCTTTGGGTTGATGTCTGTTTCTAGACAGATTATTTGGGTGGTTAATAATCCTTTGGTTTGGGGTCCATATCAAACTTCAACATTATCTTTTTAGCAATTATGAATTTTTATCATCTCCTCGTGTTAGTAACTTTTCTATTCAATCTCATTCATTTAATATTTTCAGATGCTATGTTTAAGTTTGTATGGATTGTGATGCCTTCTGTTAGGGACTCGATAAATTAAAGAAAACGATTTTCATGTCATTGCTTTCTTAAAGGTGTGATCTTTTCTTTTCTATCGTCACTAAAATCTCTCGGTAATTATTGTAGTTAGGACTGTGGCCGTAAAATCTCTAAACAAGTTGATAAACTTCCAACCTTGAATTCCTAGAATATTTTTTTTTCTGTTTAGAATTCAGGTATTTTCCATATCCAAACACTTTATAATCTTTAAAATCGTCCATTGCTATCCCTTCGTTGGGGCTATACATTCTTGACTGCTTATGTCTTGGCTTGTATGAGCTTTAATGACTTGTTCGCTGCCTAAATAGTTTACAAACTTATTTATATTTTTTTTTTTTAAATCGACGGTCTGGTTATAAAAAAAAAATTTAAACGCAACTGACCATAGGACTCTCTTTGGTCAAAACAACATATAACTCCTTTCATGTTTCATTCAAATCCTCAAAAGGAGGACAAATCTCGGTGCTAGGATCAAGGCCTAGAAGTAGATCTCATTATTCGATGCTGTTACTGATCTTTGGTCACATATGACTAATTTTTTTTTTAATTTTAATCTATTCCACTAGCTTGACCTGGATTGTGCTTAGGTACTCCAATTGACCTTTGCAACCAATTTAAAATTGAAATAATTAATAGAATATTGTTTTTAAAGAATCACTCTTTAATTAGATGTTGCATGTTTAATTTTGTTTTTTAGTGATTTTAAGCGCTGTAAATGAGTGCGTGAGAATTTTAAGTTTTGAAGTGAAGGGTTATCTTGAAGCGAATAAAGGTAGATGATTCTTCATTTTGGTGTTCATATTTCATTGAAACTATATGTTATTTTCAAATGAACATAGCTAAATGCATAGTTTAAAAAATCTCTTTTTATCTTTCAAATATTTTTTTATAGTAAACCATGTCTTGTTTCCTTGATTCTTGTGTCAACTTGCTCTTGTTAAACTGAATTGATTATGTTTGCTCTAGGAATATCCATATCCATTTTTGAATGAACTTCCAGAACCTGAAGGCCTTTTAGGAATGATTCTTGTTGGACTCTTCTTACTTCTTTCAAGCTTCAAAGCTGGTGAAAAGGCAAGCTATGCATTCAGGGGTGCATGTTCCCACAAATCGGTGAAATCACATTAGCTTTTTCTTCAGGTTGGTTTATTCCAAAAGACTGGCTATGAGAAAATCCATTGTCTTGTATTTGAAGTGTAAAGGCGGTGTTGTTAGTGAACCGTAAAATTAAAAAATATTGTCCTAGCTGCTTCATTTTCAGGAGATTTTGTTACTGGATTGAAGAAAATACATTTTGCAAGTATGCTCAATTATTGGGTTTTTTTTTTTTTTTAAAGCAATTTGCGCTATTTGTAATGAAGTACATACATTTTGCAGATACACTTCACTATTGAGGTACATCCATCTATAAATGTTTTGGGTGTCTATTGTTTTAACTTTTGGCTCCAATTGTTGTGTTGTAGGATAAGACTAAATTAATGTATAATTTTCATTAAATATAAAATTAATGTATATTTAATTATTTTATTTATTAGTAGTATTACGTAAAAATAATAAATAATTTATACAGCTGGGTTCATGTTTATCTGAATATAAAACTATGAAGATTTTATAAGTTGTTTCGTTATATCTCAGTGGTAAAATGGCACATTCAAGTACTCGTTTTATACAATCATAACTAAATAAATTAAGGATGTTGATGCTCAACAAAGAGTACATATATGTGGCATATAAGGATGCTTAGCTTCGTATGAGAATTATTTTAAATGGTTAAATCTTAAATAAATGTTTTGAAAATATGCTTTCTTCTGTGTAAATAATGTAAGAAAGAGAGCTGAATTTAGTATAATGGTAAGCTTAAAAAAATATACAGTGAAGGAAATAATTGCTACAAGATTTTGTGTAAATTGTGAATTCAATATTCTTTCATTTTAGAATATATTTAAATTATATTATATTATGATCTTATAAAGTCTATGTTCAAGTTTATCATTGAAATATATATTATATTGTTTTTATTTATTTTTAAATAAATTTGGGATTTGCACCTTAGGGTCACAAAAAAAGTAGTGATTAAGCTCAGATTTTGGTAATGACTGGGTTCACTAGATCCAACATAAAGTACATGTGTTCCTTGAAAATCTAAGTTCTTTAAACCAACAATTTGATAGAGAGTATCTCCTTCCTAGAAAAAGTTGAAAGTATTTGTTCAAATTGATTGAAAACCTTAGAAATGAAAAATATCAAGTTCACTCAACTCTCTACCTACCAAACAAGTAGAATCCCATGCAAGCAAGAAGGAATCAATGCATAATTTAGGAATCATCATGTATAAGATTTGTCCCTATTTCCTTTGAAAACATGGAGGCATAATTTAGGGATTGAGCTTTGTCAAAGACATTCATCTTCTAGTAGATTAAATCAGATCAAACCAAAAGCCTTGGTAGAGCCTCTTTGATACCCATGCATGGAATCTTGTCTAAATCTTTTGTCATTTAGGGATTGGGCTTTGTCGAAGACATTCTATTTTCTAACAGACTAAATTAGATCAAACTAAAAGCTTTGCTAGAACCTCTCTGATACCCATGCATGGAATCTTGTCTAAACCTTTTGCAACCAAGATATCCATTAGCTAAACCCATTTTGAAATCCCCTCTCCAAATAATGTGATAAGTTGATCATATCCTTGCCCCTCCCCCATTCCTTCCACCAACCACTAATGTTACTCTACCCTTTATCCTCTATTCTTCTCTGCTTGCCTTTCCCTCCACTCATGGAGGCCATAAAAAAGAATGAGAAACTAGAATTGAAAGCCCCATTAAGAAACATTCTTCATTCAAGACAATATAGAAGCCTCCCAAACACTAAAAAATAACCCCACACTAAGGCCTACATACTACAACATTATTACACACAGATGAGGCAAGATGATTATTAAACTACCTGTTTGAGATAATCCATACAATACCATTTATTTATATCCCCTTCCTACGTGTAGAAATTATATGCCTTATTCCCAATGAGGGATTGTCATTTACAACTTAAAAAACAATTGTCATAGTACCTATATCTGCCTTTCGTACTACTACGTGCCTCTTATTAGTTGTTTTGCCTTTAACTTTAGCATGTAGTAATTTTGTCTTCTTCTTATCTTTTAGTTTCTTTATTTAATCAATAGTGTCTGTTTAATAAGTGTCTTTAGTTTATTGTTGATGCTACATCATTGTTTTCCTCCATTAATCATTTGACAATTTTTCAATCATACTAAATACTAGCACTTACATCGGAGGGGGTGCAAGGGTTACACTGATAGAAAAATATAGAGAAGTAAGAATGGGAGTGACGTGCAGTTTAGCACTTGTATAATATTGTCTATATATTTTTACAAAATGGATGTAATACATAGCTGGAGATACAACCAGACACTAGTACCAGAACAAACAAAGTTTTAATCTCACAATGGAAAATAGACATTACCAAAAGATAATGGGTGTATAACCATCTCTTTCACAGAATAAAGAAGTAAACATACAATTTGTTCATTCCATCTTGTTCGAATTATATAGAAAATGTCAATAATATATAGAGAACACCTTTGTCATGTTTTGCATACTCCCAAATATATACAATTTTGTTTGAATTAAATACAAAATATTTGTAATATATAGAGAACACTATTGGCATGTTTTGCATACTCCTTTATTCCATTAAAAGAATATATGTATGTGTAAACTAAGATGGCATAATCCTCTAAATAAACGAATACTAATTTATTTTATGAGTTGATGGATATAGATCATGATGTTTTCTTGAAGCAAGATGTAAGTATTTGCCCCTAGTTTGTAGCTGCCCCTAGTTTGATTATGTTGTGCTAAGATAACCAATTTGGATTGCGGACAGTCATTTGGATAATAGCTGATGGCTCAGATAATGGTGGGTATGGTGAATGATAATGACCCATGTCAAGATATTTACCATAAGCAAGTGTCGAGTGTACACTAAACGTCAACCAAGATCAAGATGATTTGGAATATGGATGGTGATGGGTGAACATGGATTTGATGGATGGTTCGTGGATGAATGGATTTATTATGGATAAGATGGATGGAGTGTTGGATTTATTATGGATGGGGTAAGATGCTTCTACCTAATTTGGCGCACGTAGATGTTCGATTATACACGACACCTTTTTTTCCATGTTTCCATCATGGTGCCTGCCTAAAGTGCCACTATAGTGGTTCTCAATAAAGGATGATTTTTTCTTGTGTTTGTTTCTTGAATTGTCTTGTTTTATTTGCAAATATCAGAGTTAACCTCATCTAGATGTGCACATCGCGATAGGGAGCTATCAAAGTCCTTATGATAAAGAGTTGTTGTCAACACACGGTTAACGCGAGAGTTGGATATCATGGATGTTAAAGTTGATGGTGGTGTACATTGAGAGATATGAGATGTAGATTGATTGGTTGACAGTTTGGATCTTTTTTTTCCAAACTTGGGAGGATGAGCAATGGTAGGTGGATATGGAGATTCGGTTGGGAAAAAAAAATTCATATGTCTTGTAGGTCTCTCTTGAAGCTTTCTTGTGCACTATTGGACTTTTTTGATGGATGAACTTCCCTTCTTGATTTTTCCCCATAGTTTCTTTGACTAATGGAGGTTGAGAGGGATGATTTTTTTTTGTATTTTTTGGTATCCATTTGAATTTTATTTGTCCATTTTTCTTCAATGATTATTTTACCTCAATTATTTGTTCCTTTCTTTGATATACCTTGTTCTCATGTGGTTGGGCACAATCTATAGATGGGATGATGCGTGAATGATGATTGAAGTTATGAATGGTTGTAGCATTGATATCAGTTTTATCATAAGTACTCTACATTCTCCCTATGTTGGTGTTTGCACTAGAAAAAGTTCCCTCTAGTGTTTTAGAGTTATCACTATTCCTTAAATGCTATAAAACCAAGACCTTGCACAAGATTGTTGATTGTTCTTGAGTACTTCAAGATATTACATTTATGTAAGGATCTCCATGGTTACTATGAAATACCATCGATTCTTCTTTGCTTTGATCTATCTCTAGGAATTTAAGAGTAGAAGATTCTTGCTCATTGATAATGATGTTTAGAGTATGAGGGCTGATGCAAGAAGTTGGGTACACAAAAAGCTCAAAAAGTGGAAGTGTTTTTGTTGTTTTTCAGAATTTGTCACACTTAAATTGAAAATTTGAGGCACTTACACAATGAATCTTAAAAAAAATCAGTAATATGAAATTTAACATTTTGAATCTAGTTTCCAAATATCTAAATTATTCAAATACCCAGATTATAGAAATTAAATTTGGATAGGGATCTATAAAAACCACTTTTTAAAAGTCCCTTTTTTTTACAATACCAAGCACGTGTACGGACAACACTTTTTGACCCAGAAAAAAGTATTTTACTAATTCCTTTTGGGAAAAGAGAGCTAACAACATGAAGTTTGATCTGGAATTTTTTTTGTAATTTTTGGTTGAATATTTTTTTTTTATTAAATTTTTATTGGCCTTAATTGTTGTTTTTAAAAATCAACGTGTACGGACAGCATAATTGGACTTAAACCAAACATTTTTTTACTCTTTTTTTTTCATTTTGTAGAAAATTGTCTGAAGTTTGATGCTATATATTTTTTTTACAAAAAACTTAACCAAAAATAAGTTATTAAAAAATTAAAAAAGTATGATATTTCAAGTTTAAGAACTAGTTTTCTTATAAATTAATTAAAAAATAGAAAACATAATCCAATATTAATAAAAATTATATATTTGGAAAGTAGACATCGTGTTCTCTAATGGGTTTTAATTTTATAGATTGATTCAAAAAATAAGTCCATCAACCATGTTGTCAAAGTTGGACATTCTTCTTCAATCTGCCTTAGTTTTTTAGTTGCAAGTCAAAGGCTAAGGCTCGGATTGCCAAGCTTTTCCCGATCCTAAAACCGAGGCAACATGTGGGTTGGAAATTTTGAAGTTAAAAAATGCGTACGCGTTGTTAAAAAACGCGTACGCGTTATAAAACACATGCGTTTTTTATTTTCTTGATTATTTAAAAAATAAATATTTTTGAGAAACGGGTATGCATTTTGAAACGCGACGTTTTGTAACACAAAACGCATACGCGTTTCTAATTTTTTTTTTTTTTTAAATAATCAATTTTTACATGTTATAAAACGTGTATGCATTATATAACGCGTACGCGTTTTTGAGTGCATACGCGTTTTTTAGGCTTGGGTACCCAAAGCATAACGCATACGCGTTTTTTGCGAGAATTTTTTTTGGCCGAAACTTCCCCTCTTCGTGTACCCAACTTCTTGCTTTTACCCAGGAGACTCTTATTTTTTAAGATCATCTACGTGTACATTAGGAGTAAGCATCTCATGGGTAGATGGAGGAGTGGGTGATATATGGCTATGATCATCATTTGCACCATCTTGTATGGATTTGAGAATTCCTATTAGATCATGGTAGTATATTGGAGATACAGATTCTTGATCTTGATTTTGTGTGGTGTTGTCTTCAATATGCTTTAGCTCATGCTCTTGACATGGACCAATTTGAAAGGATGGATTTTTTGCAAAGGGTTGTTCGATTTCTTCATTAAGCATGGGAATTGGCTCAATATTTTGTTGATTTTGAAGTGGATTTGGATCAAGTGTTGAGTTCTAGAATCATTCAATATATGCAACCATGAGTTGGAAGGATGTCTATATGTCTTGGAAATGACCATTGCTAGACTTTGGTGAAAGGTGTTAATCATACTTTGGAATAAATTCTTTAGATTGAAGCAACCGTTGTAGGAGTATACAAATGTGGAACATCCACCTGGATGTGATTGCAAATGTGGTGTAAATATAGAAACAATAACATGCATTATATGAATATAGTAAGGAGAAAATTAAACGAATACAGTTTATTGAGAGCGGTGTGTTTATGTATGTGTAGATCTATACTCATCATAATGAGAGAAGATGTAGTCAGAACTCTTCTTTTTCCCTGATAATTGTGTATGGATTATTCTTCATTCTTGAGTATCGATCAAAGGAAAATGATGGATCTATCCTAAGTCCGTGTATTGATTTAACTCTAGATATAGTTGTCAAAGTCAATCCTTTTCTTTCTCTTTTACCTATATCGATTGTTGCTCTTTCGATTGTTAATCCTTGGGATTTATGTATTGTAATTTCCCATGTCATGCATAGTGGTAACTGTCTGTGAGCACCTAGAGATATAGGTGATATTGGAATAGTTGTTGGAGCATGTACGTTCCAAGGTGGGTCATTGTAAGTATCAAATTTTACTACTACATATAATGGTAAATCAAGTGGTTTAGAGCTTTCTGTGTATAGAATATCTAAAACCTCTCCAAGAGAACCATTTACAAGGCCTGCTTGAATCCATAGGTTTGTAGTTAGCATGATGTGTTGGCCTCTACATAGCAGGAGTTTATGGGGAAGTCGGTCAACATCATTGTCGATGTCTGATTTTGTGTTTGTTTTTATTGCAATATTGAGTGCAATAGGAAGATTTAACAGTTGTATCATTTTTTTGTTGTGTGTTCCAACTAAGTCATTGGTCAGAAATAGGTGCATTGCTTGGTCAAAAGACTTTTTTTCATTGTTTGATAGCATTGTGTTTGTGTGACTCATTAGTAGCTCCCAATCTTGTTCATTTGGTTTTGCATTACGAACGTTTTGTAGAGTTCTTTAGAAGTCAATTTGAGCTTGAGTGTCCCCATGTTGTTGGAATATTTTTTCTAGTGTGACAATAATAGTGAATTGTTCCAATAGGGCTTTCACATCTGTGTGGGAGGCATAGATAGGTTTGTCCATAACAGTGGGTAGTTGTGCAAAGTCACCTACAAGAATGATAGATATTCCACTAAAGCACAAGTGTTGTTGGTGGGGGAAAGCCTCACGTAGCCTAGTATCAATTTTCAAGAGTAATTTTGGGCCTATAAATCTCACCTCATCAATTAGGAGGTATTTTATGTGTCTCATGTTTTGTTGAAACATTGCAAGTGATTGACCCTTCAATGGTTGCATTTCCTTGACTAGAATCTTTAGGGTTGAATGTATAGTTGAGGCATGTATGTTGAATATTGTGATTCCTATAGGAGCAACAACAAGGAGTGAGCTATTCCTGTTGTGCCTTGTATGATCATGTGCAAGGGTTTATCGAATTCACAAGCACTACAATGGTCCAAAACAAGTGTATGTTTAGGAGAGAGTGGATATGGGAGGTCGTTAAACTCAAATGGTGTTGGGCCATCATGTTGGTTCACCTTGTTTGTGGTTACGAAATGCTCTGCAGTTTCATGTAAAGCTTGAGGTATTGTACAGTCATTCCACTTGTTGCAATTGTCAAAGTCACGTCTTCCAAGCATATCAAGGGAATTAAGATTTCCATTAGTACCAAGACCCAATTGTGATAAGAACTCCCATTCATTCAATTGTACTGTATTTCCTATATTGCTTTCATTCTCTATTTCCTCTGCCTCTTCTTGATTTGCTTCTTGATCAGCTTCACAGTCAATATGCCAGACATAATATTTAAGTATATTCATCTCCTTCCAATTTGCAACAGTTGTCTCTTTCTCGATACCGATGTCTATGACAATGTTACAGAATTTCTTGTAAAGAAGTAGTTCACTCCAACAAAATGTCTCAAAATGTTTTGAATCCTCCTTTGGAATAGCAGTGAATCGGGGGAAGACATTGATAATTGCCTTATGTTTCCTTTCTTTACACTTGTAGTGTTTGCGACTTGATGAGAACGAGAATGATCGTGCAGATTCAAGTAGTGTTACTATCTCCATTTGAGGAGGACGTTGTGTGTATAATTGGAGGTAACTCAGCTGCAACGTATTTTCGTTTGGGTTTGTCCTAATTTGGTTGAAAACTTTTCACCCAACATTAAGTGCCATAAATTCACGATTGCAAACAAGGGGCAAATTTTGCAACATATGGCACGTTTCTTGTGCACCTATATCATGATCAACAATAATCTCATATATGAATTTTCTATATGCTATGAGCGCTTTGTCTTGGGTGCTTGCTTTCTACATATGTGTCAACATATCAATACAACTTTCAAATTCTTTCTACCTTCACGACATATTTTGCAATGTAGTTTAAAATAAGTGTTTTTGAAAACACAGGCTGCCAATCCATATTGGCTCTCCATATGGAAAGAATTTATGGACTATGTATATTCAACCTATCATCATTACGTGCATGGGAAAAGGTTTTTTCCCATTTTCATCACTACATAACGAAGAGGTGGCATATTCAAGCCAGGGTTCTCTATATCGACACTCCATGTTGTTCCCTTTCTTGCAAAGGTGGGTTGATTTTGAACATTTGGTGTGTCTCTGGACATAGTTGAGTAACTATCCGTAGTCAGAAAGTGTATTTGTAGCAAAAATTTTGGGTGTTGTTAGTAAGCATGGATCATCTTGTGAAGATTGATGGCGTGTGTTGTTCCTATCTCCTAGATTTCGAGGATTCCAGGCACTAACATATTTGTCAAAGAACGATTTCGCTATGTATACATTTGCATGATTTCTCCAGTCAAGTTTGTCTATGTTCGGGGCACCTTCAATCCAAAGGAATCCATGTGCATGTGAAAACCCTCGATGTTGCCACTCATATCTATACCAATAGTCTGTTGCACAGTAGAGCTTCTCTAAGACTTCTTCACATAATACTATGAATCGTTGATGCAATTATAAGGATGTGGTATGTGGGTTTGTAACAATGTTATCTATGCGATCTTTATTGTTTCCTGATGTTGGCATTGCTCCCTTTGAAAATAGTTGGTGTAAATCAAGCCATTTAGTATTTGCAACACTTAATGTGAAGAATAGTGTGGGGGAACCTATTTGGTTGATCATGTTTGACAATTCACCATGACACATTCCAATATGCTAGTGTGCCTCTAAGGGATGATCCATAATGCATCAATTGTTTAGCTATTTTAGTGTCAGGAAACTATTTTATATGGAGACAAAGACTATCTATGGTGGTTGGTATGCAGTCCTCAACATTTTTCTTGACAAAAATAGAGGCAACACCTTGGCTTCGGTGGCCCATCAATAGGTTCAAGACAGAATATCTAAACCTTGGATGCCTTCCAAATCTATTATCATGAAACCTCATTAGGTGCAACACATATTCATGCATTTCAACTTGTCTATAGCTAGGTTGTAAATGTAGTGCACTAACATTTAGAAAGAGTGAAGGAAAAGCCATGTCTAAAAGGCCCTTAGTATTGTATTCATTAATTGGTGAGGACTCAAGTGTTAGCCAATCAATAATGGTGTCATCTTGATCTCTAACTTGCAATGTTTCTTTGATGATTTCTAGTTCATGGCATAAAATGTCGATGCATTGTTTGGTGCAACCATATTTTCGTTGTCAACAATAATGTTATGAAGCATATTGGAAATGTTTGTATTTGTATCGAGGAGCTCTTCAAGAGATGCAAAATCCACCTCAATGTCTTTGTAGTACGGGTCATATGTGATTTTATATTTTAGTGCAGCCCACACATGATGCCTACTTATGTAGTAGTCATAATGCTCACCTTTTGTATTGGTTCTTCAATCCACCAACACATCCAAGTTTGCAATTTTATGTGGTAGGTATTTTTTTATGGTTTTGATAACTTGCGGGAAACAAATTGTGTGCCCACTATATTTGTATTGGCCTCCATGAGCATGTGGCACTTGTATTATCGGATTGACTTGTGCTATAATCATTTCTTCGACTTGTGTTAGTGTTTGTAGCTCCTATGGTTGTACTCCTCGGTCCATAAAATTAGTTGATGAGAAACGATGTCTACCTATCTCACGAAAGCATCTAAAACAAATTGGACCACTTTGTGTTGAGCTAGTGTGCATTCCTCGGTAGCATTAATGGAAAACTATGCAAGTTGGAAAGTTTGATAGTTTATCTAATCTCAAACGAAATTTCTTAGAAGCTTCTATAAAGTTTTTTCGGTATGTGGTAAGCTTGTGGACTGATTTTGAAGAGTGTGCATTGTTTTGTGTGAACACATTGACAAACCTCGATCAGAAGGGTGTTCAGTTTGGGATGTAGATTCATATGGTTCAATGTTGTGTTGGTTTGACTAAATGGAGGTTGGTGTGTTGGATTGTATTGTTTGTTAAATGTTTTCTTATGTGTTGCATATGACGACGAATGCTTATTTCTTCTTTATGGTGAATATAGTAGTTATGAATTCTTTTATGAGATTGTATGCTTTTAGGGTTAGAGGTTGCCATCTGTAAAGGAAATAAGAACTACAATCATCAAATGTGCAATTACAAATCCATACAAAATTAAAGAAGCTAAACATTTTTGGTATGAGTTCTTTGATCATTCTAATTTTGATAATTATTTGAGCTATGATTGGTATGCTATATACATAAGTAATTTGGTGGAAGAGATCAATCACATTATTTTCATAATACCAATATATTCAATACACATGTGACTTCAAAATTTCATGTATGCAATCAAAAGTATAGAAAGTATACTATATAAGATGCTACAAGATTGTATATACATTACATAAGCACTCAGGCTACATCTAAACACTAGCAATATGACACATATCGGTGATTCCACCCAACATGAGTGAATTCTCTACAACAAAATCTAGCTCATCAACCTTTGTGATTGTTGATTTTACCCATCCTTAAGCACCACTTGAATCATATGAATTTGTAATTGTGAAGATAAATTGCTTGAATAACACTCCTTTGACTATGGTCTCAGCTTTGGTTTCTTTTCCAAGATTGAATTGTAGCATGTATAAATTATCTATAGAGATTCCAAGAAGTTTGGTGGTTGGTTCTTCAAAAGCAACAGCCCATAATATTCCTGTATGATCTATGAGATTTAGCTGGAGTATGTATCTATAGGTACATTTAGCAGTTGTAGCTTTGCACTTTGAATAGTACCATGTTTTATCATCATTTTGGGAAACTTTCCTTTTACATTGTTTTCCATCTAACTCAAGGGAGCAATATGGATAGCAAAATGAATTTGTTTTTATGAATTGCACTATTTCTTTTAGAGTGCATTGGACAGTTTGTTTCACATTGGTAGTTTTCTCTTCAATATTAGCAATTGTTTTCCTCATAAGCACGAGAGGTGCATTCAATGGTTGTGTATTTGATGGAGTAACATCAGTCCCATTATGTTCAAACCATTATTTGAGTTGTTTTGCCTCCTCTATTCTTGGTTTTATAAATAGGTGGGTGCTTGCCAAAGTGCTTATGACCTTTCTATTATACTCAGTGACACGACCATTTTTTATTGCAAGTACAACAACATGATTTAAGTGATACATCTCCTGGAGTTGTTTTCCTTTTCAATAGTTGGACCCCATAAAGTAATATTAATGGTAGATGAAGAGATATCTATCAATTTGATGCTTCTTCGAAGAACTTCAGTCCCATCCCTCCTTATGGTTGAACTTGGGTCCACACATATGACTATTCCAATAACATCAACAAGGATATTATTGTTCGGTTCTAAAATGTCCTTGAAGGGTGTGAAAGAGAGCTAATTTTTGGGAATTGCAAGGTCATATTTAGAGAGAAATTTTGGAATCCTCGACTAAACAAATTTCAAGCTGGCTATTCAGTTTGTTGTACAACCTATTAGTTGACTTAATTGTTCCACCAGATTTTGCATATACTTCTCCAACATGAACATTCATGTAATGAAGGTTTGCAACTTCATTAAAGTAGGTTACACGTATTTCAGTGACTCACAATCAATAAAATCAAATGAAAAGACCTGCCCTTGTCCCTTCTATGTGTTGAAGTGGTGCATTTATTTTTTCATGGTAACACAACCCTTTATAAGCCACCTTGTCTGAAATGGATTCAAGTTTCTAATAGGAGTAATATTGGAGGGAAGGTCTTTCTTTTGTAGGGACGAGCATAATCCAAAAAGTTCCCTATGAGGAGGTGGCTTCGTTACCATACCATTGTTGTTCATGCTTTTAGATGGAGCAATTGAGCTTGTAGCATTTACTTGTTGGGCTTGTTCTTCAAACAAGTAGGTGGGTTGACCAATGATATCCTGCTACAAACATGTGATTTCTAATTTGGAGATGATAATCCACTTATAAAAGTAAAATGAGTAAGTATTTTGAGTAGCAACAAATGTGACATAGTGGATAAAAATGGCTAAGCTACAAGCTGTTATTTGGAATTTTGTAGAAAAAAATGGAAGTATGGTGGCTCACTTTGAATTGCAAAGAACAGGGCAATTGTATCTTATGAGTTTAAGTATAGATCTCTTGTGGAGTTCTTTAGAAGCTATGTATTGGTTGTACTTTTTTGGAAGTGTAGCCTTCTGCTTATGTACCCCATCTGAGAGCTCCACTTTATATCGATCATCCAATTCGGGGCCATGGCCAAATAGTGAAATTTCTAATTCTTGTAGATGGGGTTGCAGGTCTAGGTTTCCATCATTGATCATCTTGATTGTATTCTCAGTCAAGGAATATTTTGTCAAGAGAGGTGGTTGTGGTACTATAACACTATCATCAAGGCTTGTAGATGTGGCATGTACTTGTTGGGATTGTTGTTCAAAAAGGTAGGCGGGTTGGCCAATTATATCCTGCTACAAACATGAAATTTATAATTCCGATATGACAATCCACCTATAAGTGTACAATGAAGAAGTATTATCAATAGGACAAGATGTGGCATAATGGCTTCAAGAATGATAATTTGTAAGTTGTCATTTGGCATATTGTAGAAAAGCATTGAAATATGGTGGCTCGCCTTGAATTGCAAATAACAGGGCAATTGTATTTAATAAGTTTAAATATAGATCCCTTCTAGAGTTCTTCAAAATCTATGTAGTGGTTGTACTGTTTTGGAAGTGTAGCCTTCTGCTTATGTACCCCATTAGAGAGCTTTACTATATAGCGATTGGTTGGTTCAAGCCCATGGCCAAACATTGAAATATCTATTGCTTGTAGATGGGGTTGCAAGTCTACGTTTCCATCATTGATCAACTTAATTGCATTCCCAGTCAAAGAATACATTGTGACGAGAGCGAACTAGTCCTTGCAAAAGTAAATTGTAGGTGGTAGCTATTACTTACTATAATTGATGTATAAAAGCACACTTTGTGAAGAAGGAAATGAATATGTTGTATAGCCAACAAAATATAGCTAACTAATTTGATAATAAGTGAAAAAAGCCACAATCTAGTTGACTGTGACCATGCAAGCACTAGTTGAAATAAAAGTGTGTAAAAAAATTACATAGTGTAAAAGTAAATTTAGAAGAATACCTATAAATGTGATTCTGAATAGGTTTGTATATCAAAATAGTGGCCTTTGGAAGTTAGCTTGTT